>PVKE010008990.1:0-46083 GCA_004027555.1 Craseonycteris thonglongyai | reverse complement strand
AGATGAAATACAGCAATTTGTGACAACATGGACAGATCTTGAAAACATCTTATTAAGTGGAATAAGTCAGACTGAAAGAATCAAGAAACATATGACCTCACTTATAGGTGGAATATAAACCTGAAAGGAACAAAAAAACAAAGACTCATGGACACAGTCAATAGTTCAGTGGTTACCTGAGGGTAAGGAGGGAGGTGGGTGGGAGAGATGGGTTGGGGGAGTAGGGAGGGGGAATCAAACATACAGTGATGGAAAGTGAGCTGATTCTGGGTGGTGAGCACATAATGCGATGTATAGACAATGTAATGTAGAATTGTACACCTGGAAACAATGTAATTGATATCAATCAACGCCACCCCAATAAATTTAACAATAATAAAATAATAATACCAGTGGAGGGTAAAATGGGTCAATTAGACACATTTGGGGGGGGGTCAAAATTGAGAATTTTTCTGACTATGCTGGTTTTCTTAGCCAAAAGTATTTTCTTCAATAGGAATATAAGTATTTGAGCAAGAATAAAAATTATAAACCTAAGCTATTTATATCCAATGTTTTCAATTACAACATTAAAAAAAAATCACTAAGTGTAATAATAAAAGCTCAGGAAAACATCCCAAGTTTGAGACAACTGATTTTGAAATTGTTAGCAAAACTTCGAAGGATACTGTTTTTGAGAGTAGGCACATTCAATACGTCTCTTGGGTATTGGTGAATCTATTCATAAATCTATTCAACCAAGTGCCACACAGAGATAATAAGAGCTTAGAGTCTAAGAGAGAAGAATAATAGCATACTCAAAATGTTAAGAGTGGCTTGAAAGAACAGTGGTGTTGAGGTAGATTATAGGTGCAAAGGAGGAATGACTCCTGGGAAATAGACAGGGATCATGCCCTCCAGGTACACAGAGATAGCTGCAGAATAATAAGTAGCTAATGGCTGGGGTGTTCTGAGCACTGAGAGTTGCCTCTTGTAGCTCAAGCCTGGATTTCAAGGACGGTTAGTGCAAGACCTTTTTAAGGAGGACCTAGTCGGCCACGCTAACGCGTCTAGATTCTACCACTAAAGGGCTTGAAGCAGATGACTCATATAATCAGATTTGCCTTTAGAAAGATAACTGTACCAGCTGCGTGGAGAATGGATTGGAAGGGTATGATATTAGAGACAGTCATATGCGAGAGTGCTGGCTTTCAAACTAAATTTAAATGACCCCTTTTTACAACTTCTATGGGTCAAACCTTCTACTAAACATAGTTCTCATATTCTCATTTAGAAGCATAGCAGAATCTAAACATATTTTGAAGGTTAATATGTTTTTTAATATCCTGTTAGATTTCCTTAGCAGAAAAAAAAAAAAAGCTGCTGAAGGCTAACATTAAGATACATGCCTTGAATGGCTGCTTTGATCATTCTAATTCACTCTTTTTCTGTCTATACTATTCAATACATGGTTAAACCTTTGCAGAGAAAAAATTCTAGTAATCATATTCTATACCTTGTGTTTTTCATAGTCTGACACAGAAAGAATATGGAGTACCTTTTAAACTGATTATATAATTCATGGCAAGTTCTGTTTCTTTCTTAGTTATCAGTAAAATTATTAGGTTAGCAGCTGCAATCTACATGCTTTTTTTTTACTTCTACCAGAAAAGGAAGAATGAAATTCATCACCTACAAAATGATCCTCCATGAATATCCTGCGGGTATAATATTTTTCAATTCTCTCATACATATTAAAAACTAAATTAATCAAATCACATAGATATCAGAATGTTTTATAAAGATAGATACTGTCAAACATCTATAAATTCTGGTAAAAATTTCTCTAAGCTCTTAAGGAATCTGAATTAAAATAGAGCTCCTTCCTTATAACACTTATTGTTTCTGGATACAATATATTCATGTTTGCCCACTTGGGCAAATCACTAATTAGATATGTAACAGCACAAAAAATAGACATTACTAGAGTAATCATTTGAAAATCATAATTTAAAAAATCAAACTAAACTTCTTCCTAAATAGGGTCTAAGAGTTTTTTTTCTTATTCAGTGATTCAGATTTACTCACTCTATTTAGCACAGCTAGCTTGTCAGTTTATCCCATTTCACAATATTTGAATACTCACTACATGTTAGGCTCTGAATGTACAAAGAAATTATAGTAAAATAGAGGATAGTTGCATAAAAAGACAATTACAACGTCAAGTGCTTTGCAATGTCAAGTGCTAGGACAACTATGCATCAGCCCTTCTGGAGGTTTAAAGAAGGCTTCTTGGAGAAAAAGAGTTAAAGTATGTTACAAGTGTAATAATATTCCAGGTTAGAGAAAGGTATGAAGGGCAACTTTATTCAGATGGCCCAGCATGCCCAAGACACAAAGGCATGAAGCAGCATTGGTATGGGGAAAAAACTGCTAGGAGCCAGATATGCCTGGAACATGAAAGATGGAATGAGGAGTTGTGGGAGATGAGGCTACAGAAGCAGGTGCGAACTAGATCCTGGATGTTCTCCTAGAACCAATAACTTAAGCCTGGCTCACTCTCCCAGAATAAAATGAAAAGAAACTGGACTGAATTCCACGTGAGGGTCCTTCCATTATAATCTCTTTATCTATGGTATTATTTCCACTAGTAATTAACTGTGACCCTTTGGGAAAAAATCACTAAGTCTTTCTTCCCTTTTGAGTTGATACCCTACCAGGTTATTCAGGTATATTGAAGAACTAATAATAATAATAATAATAATAATAATATTAGTAACAAGGGAGTGCTTGGAGAGTATAACCACAATATTACTTAAAAGTATTATGTTATTTTAATAATTATTATGATGCATAGAGTGAACCACTTTAGGTGAATAAGAAATACTAAACACATACATTTTATGATAAGTGTGGGCAACATTTATTTATACATATCTAATACTACAATAACTTTGTTAAGCATGGCATTACTTTGGAATGGACTTCCCTTTTATTTTATTTTGTTTTTGAGATACAGTTCTGTTCCCAGGGAAAAATAAAAAGCAAATAAAAATTTCTCCATCCTCCAACGTATCTTTTTTCCCCTTTATCCCTCCAAACATACCTTTCACTCCTTTCTAAAGTAAAAAGCTAAAATGGACTATCTCATAGTTTTATGTTAATATAGACTTGTCACTGTAGATATTTTTTCCAGAAATATTAATATTTTAAATCATATGCTTGTAGTGCCTATATTACTAATAAAAATGTTCAATTTCAAGGAGCTAGTATTGAGTTCACTAAAAATTGATCAGATTAATTTAACCTTATTTATTCTTATGAAACTTTTACCTGAGAGGTAGAGTATGAAAAACTGCAATGATAATACATTCTTATTCAATCACAGCTACTGGTAGAATTTCTTTTGCCCTTCCTTGGGACCAGAGAAGAAAATTGATCAGAAAAAGGCCAATCAGTTTGATTGGTTTAATGCTCAAAAACCTTAACCAAAGTCTGTTGGTTAGTGGATTAACATTCCTAGGACAATGGTAGAGGGGATGCTAGTGTTCTCTACTATATTTACTATGTTTAACATTTTCATCTATAAACTGAATTAAGTATCTGATTATCAAATTTGTATATGACATACAGATTCAAGACATAAGGATTGAAAAGTATTTTAAAATTATTCCAAAGCCTGAAATAGTGGATCAAAATCAACAAGATAAATTTCAAGATTATAAAATCCAGCTTTAGAATTCAAAACTAAATTGTAGTACGAAGGAAACCTAATCTAACAATGCTGTAAATAGATAGATCCAACAAATTGAATGATATTTTAGCTATATGAACTATATAGCTATTAGAAATACAACGTATTATATAACTTTATACTGAAATGTATTAATAGAATAAGTAATCTACCCAAGACCATACAGTAAGTGGTAGTGGGATATAACATCCAGGTCTATCTGAATTCAATTCCTGGATTCTTAACCACTATGCACATTGCTTCCCAAGGCAGAATAAAACAATATTCACTGACATGAAGAAATATCATAATATATGACATATATAAATGTGTGTGTGTATCTCCTCATGATACACACACATACAAAGGCTGTCCAGAAAGTATCCAGCCATGTTACCATTCTCATTACATTGAGAATGCCTAAATTTTTTCCAGACAGCTCTTATACATATACATATATATACACACATATATGTACTTATATCAATATAGACAATTCATGGGAAAGTCTAGAGTCATAAAATTTTAACACTGGATGTTTTGGGATTTTAGCATTATTCAGCATTTTTAAATTAGTGTGAATTTTTTAATTTTTTTATAGTGTTCATATATCGCTTGTAGCTTATATAATTAAAATGCATCATTGGGGAAGCCGGAATGGCTCAGCAGGTTTAGCACTCGCTTTGCAGCTCCAGGGTCCGAGGATCAATTCCCGGCCCCAGCCCTGGCTTGTGTGGACCAATAAGCTGAACTAGGGTGTGGCCCAGTTCGATTCTCACCAGGGTGAGCTTCCCATGTGAAAGGTCCCCAGTTGGGCTCCTAGCTCATGGGGGTATGCCTCCCATGCAGGAAGTCCCTGGCCCAGTTCCCAACCTGTGCAGCTGCAGCCCATCTGTGTGGAACAAGACCATGTCAAAAACTGATGATGTACAATGATTGAAACTGCTCTGGGCCCTCCCCCTTCTCTCTGTCTCTGTCTCTCTCTGTCAAAAACAATAAAATAAATATTTTAAAAAATGCATCATGCAAATAGCTGAGGCACTTCAGGATTAAAATTTTAGTGTTAGTCAGCTGTGTGACTCAGGTTCTAAATCATTAAATCACTCCTGATGTGCATCAGAGAAGGATCATGCCTGAATAGAGGAAAAGAACACTTCCATGTGTTTTGTGCTGATACCCAGAACATGATGTTTAACCAAACACCCAAAAGAAAGTACAATAGCTAGGATGGTAGGTCTGGAGACCACATCCTACGAAGAAAAGCTAAGGAACTTACTTCTCTACGCAGTGTTTAGAGAATGAAAACAGGGTAAATGAAGGGGAGACATGTAATCACTGGCTTTCAAGTAGGAGAGTTTAGAAACAGGGTTTTGTTTGTTTGTTTGTTTGTTTTTTAGTAGACAGGATGAATGAACCCACCAGTCATTAAGTACATAAATCCTCTAGGCACCTGGGCCTAGCCACCAGGGATTTACAGTGATCCAAAAAACAGACGTGGCCCTTAGAGAACTCACAGGTGAGTGAGTGAGTCATCATATTATTACACATAATTAAATAATTACACTATGCAATGTGTTCTGAAAAAGAATACAGGTGCTTCAGGAGCTAACAGCAGGTTGGCTTGTCTGAGTGTCATGGAAGACCCTTCTGAGGTGATAAGATGATCATGTGCAAGCAGACACCTGAAGTATGACCAGGAGTTCGCTTGGCAAAGAGAGGGGAGAGCTCTGTAAAAGTGGAAGGCTACTACAGAGAATTTGGGAGTGATAAGGGCCTGATCCAAATCAAATAAAGTCTTCCCTCACTGCTTTTTAAGGAGCAATCATTTCTAATGGTGCTTGCAATTCAAACTGCCCCAGCCATGTAAAACACCTAAAATTAGCATATTTCAAGATCCAGAGTGATGGAACTGAAGTTTTCTGCTTAAATGCAAGTTTTCCGAAAGGAACTCAATTGTCATAAATCCCTTCCCATGGAGTTTCACTGATGGGACAGGATTGACTCTTGGCATAGGTGAAGAGACTAGAAGTCAACATGACATGAAGGCAAACTTTGTTACTATCTTATCTCCCACATATTTTTTTGAGGGCCCATTCATCTTTCCTAAAAATCACTTAGTCTGCCCGAAGAGACCTAAATCCCTTTCCCCTGTCCCCATTAAGAATGTATTTAAGTCTGAATTCTAATCCAACACTGAGAGTTACTTTTTTTTTCCCTTTGCTAATGTGTATTTTATTACAGGGGTCTCATCTAAGAACTCAGAGGGGTAGAAGAAAAATCATTTTTCCTTTTCTACAGGATCATGTGATTCTCATTTGTCATGGATAGGGAGTTCATTATCAATATGGAACAAGGGAAACTGACATATATGACTAAAAATATAAATAGTGATGGTCTTCTGTGGGCCAATTGTCAGGACCCATTCCACCCCAAAATATCCTTCAATAGCATATTGATTGCTTTGAATTAAAGTTACCTGACGAGTAGCCAGTGCAAGAAGGGCATAGTGACTTTCCATTGTCTCCTTGAATTCTGGAAATAAATAAATCTTTACTGTGAAAGGTACTCCCCTAGCTCTAGCTAAAAGAGAGGATACCCTTACTAGAATTCAGGCATCCTGGGCCAAAATGTTTGTATTAAAAAACCTTGTTACTCCTTTACTAATTTAGTACAAAAGTGCAAAGTTTGCTTAAATACTTCATTAATGAGCACCAAACTTATGTTTATTTATCTTGTCAATTCTTCACAAAATTTTATTAGTCATGCCATAAGAATTCAAGAGGGATAGAAGGGGAAATTTCCCTCTCCTCAACATAATCTATATATTTTTTTATTTAATGATTAATAAAGGATAGAATATAATAATATCTCTAAGAATACAGTAATATCTCTAAGAATACATATGACCTTAAATAATATTTATTGAGTAATAAATTACAATGTGATAAGAACATTTCATGAGAATATGTGAGTGGGCAGGAAATTCATAGATAAGCTTTGATGTGTGCAAGTTAAAATTATACATTTATGCAAAATAATTCAAATGTTCTGTATTGAAAAATGAGTTCCAAGAAATCAGTTACAGCTTAGAAAAGGATCTAAAAGTCAACTCTTCCCTAACAATGTACTACTTCAATCAAAACAGCCATATCAAATGCTAGGTGACCCCAGATTTTTGGCAACACTTTATATGTACGTAATCCATCCTTATAGCACAAATGTCCTGAAAGATGGACAACCTTGGGAGGTGGTACAGGAAGCAACATGAGGAAGACTGAGTCTTATATGGCATGAAGCGAAGAAACAATACATGGCCAGTGAAAGACGTAAAAGAAATAGCAGGCCTTTTCCCTTCACCTATTATCACAAAATATGAATTAAGAAAGACAATTAAGGCCCATCGGAAGCAAACAATGCAAAGATTAAATAGAAAGAGTAAATGTGAACAAGAAAATCTAAAAGTAACAAGCCTAAGCATTAAAAAAAAAAATCACAATGACAATCAAGAAAAATCTAACACCAGATAATTCCAAATGTTGTTTATTCTGAAAACTTGTTCTCAAAAATGTGGTGTCTTTGTGATGCAACAGCATTATCTGGAAACTTGTTATAAATGAAATACCTCTCTCAGGCTCTTACATCTTATTGAATGAGATCTATTGAATCAGACTCTAGAGACCCAACAACAGGTGATTCAGTAAGCCCTCTAGGTGATTCTGATGCACTCTCAAATTTGGGAACCTCTATTCTGAAGCTAACAGCCATGAAGGTATCAGGAAACTTAAGAAAAGGCTCTCCAGATCTGGATAAATACCTGGAAAGTTTGTTTATAGGTGGCCTCATTAGTCAAAAAGCCTTTGACTTTCCTTTAGCAAAAAAACATCCTTTCTCAACAATCTCCTCTTACTACAACTTTAAACACAAGTTTCTGTCCTAATACAATACTTCCCACAGGCTTCCTCTAGACCAGTGGTTCTCATCTTGGACCATTTCCCTACTCAGGGGACAAGCAGCAAAGTGAGACACATTTTTTTTTTTGTCAAAACTAGGGTAATAGAGTAGTGCTACTGGCAACTATTGGGTAAAGGTCGGGGTGCTGCTAAACAACAACTCATCCCCCAACTACAACAAAAAAATTGTCCAACCCAAAATGTCAGTAGTGCTGCTGTTGAAAAGCTCTGATGTAGATCAGCTGCCCTGGAAACTAAATTCACACTAAACATCACCTCTTTGTTCTTCCATTCCTGTAATCCAAATTGGTTCCACTAATACTTGTGAAATCCTGGTTCCATTTATATAGTTAATGCCCCTTTTATACACAGATGCTTCCATATCTGCCTTCCATCTACTCATCTTAATTATATATGACTTTTTCTCAGGTGATGCAACCCTCTCAACTGCATCCTCCCTGCCAACATTCATTCTATCACTTAAAACTCCAAAAAGAGAACTGATGTCATGTTATCAGTGCTTCATTTTTTCTGACTTTAACTGGCTGCATAGACATAAAAAGAGAGTATAAATCCAAGATGGCAGAGTAGTAAACACTGTGCCTGCTTTGTTCCATGTACATATTAAAATTACAACTAAATAATAAACAATCAACCTAGAGAACTATTTGAAGTCTTGAACAGAAGTCTAGAACACAAAGAAGAGGAAGCCACACCAAGACTGGTAGGAGTGGCACAGACACAAAAGGAGCCAAACCTCTGGTGGTGGTAAAGAATCAAGAGGGATACCTCAGATGTGATGGTTCCCCCCAGAGAGGCAAGGAACTCCAGACCCACACCAGGCTCCCCAACTCAGAGCACTGAGGCTGGAAATCGGAGCCCCACAATATCTGACTGTGAAAAACAGTGGGGACTCTAATGGTCCAATTGGGATGGATGGCTACAAGAAACCCAGATACCTCTTAAAGTGCTTATGCAGACTCAGTCACTTGCAGGTACTCACCCTGGGCTCTGGCACAGGGATGGTGACTCAAGGGAAGTTGGAGGCATATGGAGGGCAGATTGAAGTGTGTGGCTTTGAGGTGAGGGCTAAAGGACAGTTGCCATTTTTCTTGGGTGGATGCTCCTCCCATGCAACCTGCTGGTGCATGCCATCTTTACTGTGTTGTGCCTGCCCCACATGGCCAAATCTGAACCAGACTGGTCTGGTAAGTTTGGCTTGCTCCACCCTGATAACCCACTGGGACCCCACCCCACCCAACTCAGCCAACATCAGAGGCTCTATTCCATTGTTCAGCCAGCCCCACCTACAATGCAATATTTCTTGTAAAAATATTTAGGTACATAGGCCCCAGGCAGGGGTCAACCAACACTGGTATACTCTGAGACTTTTGCTGAGTAGCTCCACACACAGCATTGGAACCAAACCAGACTCTATAAGCACCCAGCACAGGTGACCAGAGAGATGGTGTCAGGAACCCACAGAGCACCTACTAATTAAGTCTAATAATGGGAGACTCAGCAGATCTACCTAATACATATAAACAAACACAGAGAGGCATCCAAAATGAGAAGACAAAGAAATACATCTCAAATAAAAGTACAACATTCCAGAAGAAGAACTAAAACAAGATGGAGGCAAGCAACCTATAAGATAGAGCTCAAAATGATGGTTGTATAAGAATGCTCAATGAACTTAGTAAAAACTTCAACAGAGAGATAGCAAACATAAGGAAGGACATAGAAAGCATAAAAAAGAATCAATCAGAAATGAAGAATACAATAACTGAAATTCAGAATGCAATAGAAGGAATCACCAGCAGACTAGATGGAGCAGAGGATCAAATCAGCAAATTGGAAGACAAGGCAGCAGAAAACATCCAGTCAGAACAGCAAAAAGAAAAAGGAATCAAATAAAATGAGGATAATTTAAGGGGCCTCTAGGATAACATCAAGCGTAACAACAATCACAACATTCACACTATAGAAGTACCAAGAGAAGAGAGAAAGCAAGAAATAGAGAACCTATTTCAAGAAATAATGGCTGAAAACTTCCCTAACCTGACCAAGAAAAGAGACATACAAGCTCAGGAAGCAAAGAGAGTGCCAAACAGGATAAACCCAAATAGGCCCACACCAGCACACATTATAATTAAAATGGCCAAAGTTAAAGACAAAGAGAAAAAGCTAAAAGCAGCAAAAGAAAAGCAACTAGTAACTTATAAGGGAGCTCCCATAAGACTGTCAGCTGATTGCTCAACAGAAACTCTGTAGGCCAGAAGAAGGTGGCCTACAGAATATTCAACATGATAAAAAGCAAGAACATACAACCAAGATTACTCTACCTAGCAAAGCTATCATTCAAAATCAAAGGACAAATAAAGAGCTTCCCAGACAAGAAAAAGGTAAAGGAGTTCATCATCACCAAACCAGTATTCCAAGGAATGTTATAGGGACTACTTTAAGATGGAAGGAAGGGGGGGGGCAGAATTATGAATAATAAAATGGCAATAGCTACATATCAACAATTACCTTCAATTAAATGGATTAAAAATTCCAATCAGGGGAAGCCAGGATGACTCAATGGGTTAAGTGCTCACTTTGCAGCCCCGAGGACTGAGGATTGAATCCTGGCACCGGCCCATGTGGACCCACATGCTGAACTGGGGAGTGCCCCCAGTTCAGTTCTCACCAGGGTGAGACCCCAGCCCAGTTCCTACCCTGTGCAGGCCCACACCCACAGGATGGAATGAAACTATGTGGAAAAAGCCAATGATGTGCAACTATGGAGACTGTTCTGGGCCCTCCTTCTCTCTGTCTCTGTATCTCTCTCTCTCTCTCTGTCAAAAACAATAAAAATAAATCTTAAAAAAATAATAACTCCAATCAAAGGACAAGAAGGGTGTTGCACTGAGTGGAGTGTCAAACAGAGGAAGACAGATGCACGTGGACTTTGCTTATAGGTGAACTCCAAAAAAAGAAAAAAGCAAGAGGAACAGGAACAAAATCCTAGGTACAGAAAACATTTGATTTGTTGCCAGATGGGAGGAGAGTGGGGGAGGGGTGAAATAAGGGGAAAGGATTGGGAAATTCAGATTGGTGGTTACAAAGTAATAGTTATAGGGATATAGGGTATAACATGGGAATAAAGTCAATAATGTTGCAATAACTATGGGTGGTATCAGATGGGTAGTAGATTTGTTGGGGCTATGGGAGGAGGGTGAAAAGTGGGTGAAAAAGAGGAAGAAATGAAGAAGTACAAATTGATAGTCAGAAAATAGTCACAGGGATGTAAAGTGCAGCATAGAACATACAGTCAATAACAATGTAATAACTATATATTGTGTCAGATGAGAATAAAATGTATTGGAATTAAAATTCTGTAAGTTATATAAATGCCTCACCTTTATACTGTACAACTGAAACCACTATAACATTGTATGTCAAATGTAATTGAAAAATAAAAATAAATGTGAAAAGACATTACAAGATAGTTTTCATAATAATACCATTTGTTAGTCATAAAAAAATGTAAATTTTCAATTCACTAAGATAATACAAAATGCATATATCTACAGAAACAGTTCTAATTTTTATAAACCTTGAATATACTTGATTCCTTGGTTTTATCTAAATATGAATATAGGAGCCAACATGTTTGGGTTAAAGTAGGATAAATTCTGGGTACTCTATGAGAAACCTTAGTGCAATAAAACTACAAAGTATTTTAAAAATAGTACTTCCACCAATTATCAGTTTGCACAGAAGTGGCAGATCCTGTTTCTCCTTCAAAGTGAATATTAAGTGATACTAAGTAAATATATATATGTATATTTATTTTCAGATACAAACTTGAGAAGAGAACGAAGACAAGAGTGAACATGGACTATATATAGATGACCTATTAAAATCACGTTTGTAAAAATATTCATTAGCAATGAATTAATAAGATATTTTCCAAAGCCCTACGCGATAGCATGCAGCTGTAAATTTAACTCACGGGCAATCAATTTCATCTGTGCAGAGAAGCTGCCTCCAAAGGCTACCAGAACCATCCACAAAAATTCACTTTTCAAAAGGGCTTTAATAAAGAAGCTATGGGCGTTAAAGGACTTATCCTTTGAGCTCATGTTAAGCAAGGCTGATTCATCTCTCCACATTTTCGGGCCTGGTGAAAATTCCAGTTAAAAATTCTCATTTTTAACCAACTTTATTTCCCTAAATCATATACATCTTCCTTAGCTAACTTCAGAGCTTACTAGGACAAGAAAGTCTTCTTTGTACCTGGCAAAAATCAAACTGACCTTTATACAGAACACATAAAGGGAGTAATTAGTCAGCTGGCAAACATTTACTGAAAGCAATCCAAGTACTCAGTTATAAAACGATATGGAAATTCAAAAGAAGCTAGGTGTGATAACAAAGTTTAGATTGAAGTGAGAAGTTATAAAAGATCCAGTCATATTTCATAAGCAAGTTTGCTATGCATGAAAGGTCAGTGGCCACTACCTCCCTCTCACCACATTAAACTTAAGGTAATGCCAAACTAACTTGCCTCAGGGAACAATGGATTCCGCTCTTATTAGGGTGGAAGCATTTGCATCAAAAATCACCTTTGTTCTTTCTCACACAGACTTGCATGCTCTGTGTTCTCCACTCTTTTTTTCACTGGCTACCAAACAGCTTCCACTACTTTCTTGTATTTCTCTTCAACCCCCTTCATTCCTTCATAGAACTCTTCCAACTCCTGCCTCAGGAAAATCATTCTTCTCCCATTATAACTTTTCAATATGTGAGTCAGACAAAAAGAGCACAATTTTGGTAAATTTTGTAAAAGCACAGTCATAGGCATAATAAAATTATATTAAATGTAAAACTCTGAAAGAGACATTAAAAGTTGCAAAAATTTCCACTTAGAATCTTAAATTTAAAAAGCCTATTGTCTTCTTCATCCTTTTCTAATTAGATATACTTCCTACAACAACAAAAAAAAAAGAATTCAAGTCATATTCTTTACACAATTCTACAATGTCAACTGTGCTTGAAATTATATTTTTAAATAGTGTTTCACTGAAAAATCGTCAGAGTGTTTCAGCCTATTAAAGAGGTTTTGATGGATGTATCAGTTCTGGGTAACAAATTATGACAAAATTTAGTGACTTAAAACAACAAACATTATCTGACAGTCTCTGTGGGATCAGGAGTCCAGGAGCGGCTTAGCTGGGTGGTTCTGGCTCAGGGTCTCTCATGAGGTTGCTCTTGAGTTATCAACCAGGACTGTGGCCTTCTCAAGGCTTCACAGGAATTGGAAAGTCTACTTCCAAGGAGACACACTCACAGGCTTTTGTCAGGAGGCCCCCATTCCTCACCATGTGGGTGGGCCTTTCCATAGCCCACCTGAGTGTCCAGAGGCTGCAGGTGTCCTTCAGTGGGAGTAATCCAGGAGAAAGAAAAGAGGGAGCTGGGCTGCCTATTATAACCTAGTCTCTGAAGCCACACTCAGTCACTTATGCTTTTTTTCCCATTCCTTAGAAATCACTAAATCCATCTCACACTGAAGGGAAAGGAATTAGGCTCCACCCCCACTGAAAGTATCAGAGAATTTCTGGATATATTTCAAACAACCACTATAGGCAAAGGCTTGAATCCAAGACCCACTTATGACATTATTTCCATTGGGAAGCGCATGTACTGTAATCTACCTGCAAGCATATGTTGAAAACACAGCTTTTTTATAAGTGAGATAAACTCCACATTGTATGAATATGGCTGGGAAGTTACCAAATATTATAATGTGTGATTGAGACTTTTAAACTTGTTGAAAATGACACAGTTATAGTTTTTGCCTTTTTAAAATACCCAATCATAATATCTATGTGTGTACACACACACACACACACACACCTCCAACACTTTTAGCCAACAGTTTAATTTGCAATTAAAATAACCAAAGAATAGCAATAAAATGCTATGGAAATTAACAGTATTAGATGACTCACTGATGAAAATATGAGAAAATTTTAACTAGGGAGACAAGTTGTTTTAATATTACTAGCTCAGAAACCTTATCTACATTTATTCGTCCACTATCACAAGTGCCTTGTTAGCCATCAGTAATCACATAATCTAAGTGTTCTTTTAAAAGAACAACATGTCTTTAGGAGACAAAAATTTTTCTCTCTAAGTATCCTCTCTTATAATAGATTGCACTAATTGCCACCTCCTTCCCACCCCCTTTTTCTCTATCTCCTGTCCTGGAGCAAAGGAAGGTGTTTTGAACCAAAAGAGTTTGAATTTATTTTCCTGCTCTAGACATACCACATGAAAGTATGGTCCAAATTCTAGTGTCTTTTCTAAAATAATTAGAGTTCAATATTTAGTTTATAAGGAATCGAAAATCAATATATCTAAAAATAAAAGGTAGATGTCCGGTAAGAATGTACATTTATTTGATTCATATGAAACATCAGACAGACAATGAAAGCATGAACATTTTGGTTGCTAATAAATTGCTTCTTTTATGTCCTTTCATGTATTCTTTTTCAATCTCTTTTGCTGGCTCTCCTTCACCATCCAGATCTTCACTATTGGTGCTTTTCAGGGTTCTGTATATGGTCCCCGTCTCTTCTTAAATGAGGTACTTTCCCTGGTGGCCTTGTCAATTCCCATGGATTCAATACCAGGTAAATGTGATCACTCCCAAAGCTGAATTCTCAGCCTAGATCCATTCCTAAGTTACTGACACAGTCAACTGCCTATTGAAAACCTTCACCTAAAGTCCCCAGAGGTTTTTCCAACTTAAATGTCCTAACCTTTTCCACAAAACTCTTCTGTGGGTACCTCCTGGTACAATTACCCTGCAGTCAAGCTTCCCTTTCATACTCCCATTTTCCCCATATTGAAGCAATTACCAATAACCCCTTACTCTATTTTCTTGCAAAGTAAATAGATCTCTTCAATCCATCCCCAGTTCTAGAACCCTATCATCGTCCACTTGGACAACTGGCTACAATAGCCTTACACTATACTGGTCCTTTCTTACACAATTGACACCTCAAATCCATTCTTCACATTGTAGCTAGAGTGATTTTCTTAAGTTCATCAGCCACCTACCTAAAATCCTCTGTGGCTTCCACATTGAAAGAGACTGAATATTTGCTGGTGCCCACCCTGAATTCATATGTTAAAACCCTTAATCACCTATGTGATGGTATTTAAAGATGGGGTCTTTGGGAGGTAATTAGGGCAATGGGCCTATAACCCTCATGAGGGGTTAGTGCCCTTTTAAGAGGAGGCTTGAAAGAGATGATCCACGTGAGGATACAGTTAAAAGGTGGTTGTCTATAAGTTTGGCAGTGGGTCCTCAGCAGACCTCAGACCCACCAGCACCACGATCTTAGACTTTTCAGCTTTCAGAACCGAGAAATAAATGTTTGTTGGTTAAGCTACTCAGTCTCTGTTATTTTGTCATAGCAGCCCAAACTGACTAAGACACACTTCAACCACCACATAGAATCTAAAGTCATTGTCAGTTACACAGCCCTACTTTGATCTCATTCTAATTTCTTCTCCAAGCATCCTTCCAGTAGCTCCCAGCCCTTAGATGTACATATTCAATTCAATATTGTTTTAAACATCATCTGCTTTTTCCCTTACATAACATCCTGAATAAACACCTGTGTGTTTATTCTCTCTTCAGAGATGAACATTTTCCTTTTCAATAATTTGGTAAGATCTGCTCATCTTTCAAGACTTAACTTTCTTTACCTCTCCTCACAACCCAGCCACAGCTGATCACATTCTTCTATGGGCCATCAATGACCTGTACTCATACATATCGTTTTGCCTTTTTCTTGCTGTCATAATACTCTTTACCTTTTCCACAGCTTAGAGGACAAGAAGCATGTCTTTTTACCTTTGTATTCACAGTATCTAAGATCTATTTCTTAAAGATACCCAGTAAATGCTTGTTGAATGAGTGAAGAATGATGAAAATAGCAAAGCCAATAAGAAAGAAGTAACAAACTAATATATTTTCTATCATAGATTCTAAATGAGTACGGACTTACATAGGTTGTGGAAAAGGAATACAGGAATTTGGCTTTTTAGGTCCCATTAGCACCGTTTTCAGTAAAATTTTACCAACGCTTATATTTCATAGGTATTATAATACCAAAGTTGTCTGTGTAAGTTTACTTGAATTCTGGCAACATATTCCAAAGAATGAGTCAGTAGAGTAAATCAAAAATTAACAAGGTGTTGCTACGTGACTGAGGCCTCCTCCAGATGGTGATTCCTGGAAAGTTAAGTATATACCATTGCCTGAAAGTTGAGAGTTCTGACACAATGGAAATGCTTACTTAAGGCCAATATAAATCCCCCTCTTGTACGAGACAGGATGTCTCACATTGCTACCTGAGTTAACAGAATCTGCACATCCTCCAGAATTTAGTCAAACACGATTATTCTACAGAAGAAATAGAATTTTAAGTGGCTCTACACTCTACTGTTACAAAATTATTAATTTACAGTATATTCTCCATTATAGTTTATATCTTCAGAATCTGAAAATCTTGTACAGTGCACTTTTAAAACCATGTATATGAATATCTGAGGGCTCTCTGGAAAAAAAATCCAGCCATAAACCCTTCTATTTTTCATATTATATGGTTGCATACTTTCCAGACAGCCCTTGGATTTATAATTATTCTTCCTTAAAATTAATTTTTACAAAAAGTATATTAAATGTTCATACCCCTGTCCTGCATAGCCCCGCGCCCAACTATATGGAGTGAAACTATATGGAAAACTAATGCTGTCAACTATGGAGACTACTATGGGCCCTCCCCCTTCTCTCTGTCTCTCTTTGTCTCTCAAAAAACAATAAAAATAAATCTTTTAAAAAAATGTTCATATCAATTCAACAAAATACAATAATAAATTATCTTAAGACTAATTCTATCCTAAGATTTTTTTTTGTTCCATCTCATGTCACTTTGCAGAGAGAGTAACCAATAAATTATCACAATGTCCCTGTCATTCTTGGACATCAATTTTATTGCCACCTAGAAGTCACTTGCTCAACATTATAATTTTTAGAACTTGTCACAAAATAGTTTTACTACCTGAAGTAATATCATAACAAGTTTTAAATAGAGAATTGAGTAAAAAGAAGTTTATGAACATTATAACAAAGGAAGAGACTATAATGAATCTTTGCTGAGAAGCAATTGAAATGTGTCAGCCATCTTAGCAGAAGGTAAAGTCAGACTGAGAAAACATCACCTCTTCCTTAATACAACTCTTTGCTACAAGTAAAACATTTTTAGATCCAACTATGCAAATTTCAACAAGATTGAAGATGGGGAAGCCGGGATTGCTCAGTGGGTTAGGCACTCACTTTGCAGCTTTAGGGACCGAGGATCGAATCCCAGCCCCCGCCCGTGTGGACCCACATGCTGAACTGGGGAGTGCCCCCAGTTCAGTTCTCACCAGGGCGAGACCCTGGCCCAGTTCCTGCCCTGTGCAGCCCCCAGCCACGTCCACCTGTGGAATGAAACTATGTGGAAAAACCAATTACGTGCAACTATGGAGACTGCTCTGGGCCCTCCCCCTTCTCTCTGTCTCTGACTGTATCTTTCTGTCAAAAACAATAAAAATAAATCTTTAAAAAAAAAAAGATTGAAGGGTTTCTTCTAAGACAAGAATAACTGCAGCATTTAGACATAAATCTAGAACTTCAGGTTTGAAACTCTGATATATTCCTGATCTTTAAAAACTCAGTACTCAGAAAGCTAACTCCTATCTCTCACCTGACAAAAGTATAGTAAGAATTAATGAGTCAATCAAACATAGAGAGATTCTTAAGCTTCCCCAACACAAAGCTTTGTGATACAAAAAAAGCCTATCATTATTAACAAGAAACCTTGGAAATGTGTTAGAAGAATAAAGATCAGGCAATCCAAGAGACAAGAAACAGTCTCAACACCTAACAGCCAGATTATACCCCTTTACCTTGAATGACTAATGTCCCCGTCTGCTATCCCATTGAATCGCCAGAGTGGGACACAACCCAATTTCCATTAGTGGGACATTGGCTAAATAAATTATTGTATTAATTTAAATGCTATTTATTTTCTTTATACTAAATGGGTTCATAAAATAGAATGTTCATCAAATGGTTTGGAAAATGAGCTAATTCTCATATAATGACATGGACTTCTAAATGAAAAGATAATTATAATATATTAAGTGAAAAAAGTCAGAACAATTTGTAAAGTATGATTATATTTTATAAAATGAAAATATATATTATATATACAGTATAAATTATATATAAACAGAAAGATTTATTTCTGTATGTACTTATTAAATATCTGGGGATGCCATGATAGCTTTAACTGTGCCTGTCTCGCAAATACGAGGGCCAGGGATCGATTATTCCCAGCCCTGCCCGTGCAAACCCATGTGCTGAACTTCAGTGCACCTGGTAACTGCCAGGGTGGCTCTGTGGCAAAAGTTCTTGCTTCCTACATGGGAGGCCCCAGTTCAGTTCCTGCCCCACACCCACCTGTATGAAATGAAACCATGTCACAACTAATGATTTACAACTACGAAGACTGCTCTGGGTCCTCTCCTTCTCTCTCTCTCTTTTTCTCTCCCTCCTTCTATCAAAAACAATAAACTAAATATTTTAAAAGTATATATCTGTAAAGTTCCATTTTAAACTTTAAAGTGACTACTTCTGGAAGTGGTAGAAGAGCAAGGACCGGTTGCACTTTATATCATAACACCTGAACTATCTGATTTTAACAAACATGTACAACTTCTCAACATGAACGACTTCCATTATAAAGTTGTTGTTTTTTTTAAGTGTTTCAACTCTTAATCATGGCAAATTCTTCATATACCATCAAGGCCACCAAGTGCACATCTCCAGAGCAAACACACTATGTGCACCATATTTATGTACCACATGTCTGTCATGCACAGTGCATTGCATAGGGTCACTTCCAGGAAAGGGGGAGACACACCGGCACACACTCCAGAGCTTTCTGAATTGGGGGTACAGAGGTCTACTTGAGAGGATCATTACACTGTATGATGGCATTGGTAACATGATACAGAGACAGCCCAATAATAGCATAGCTCAGGTCCAGAAACAAAAGAATACACTACTTAATTCTGGAATTCTTATTCTCCCTGTGAAGAAAGCAATTGAGATAGCAACTAAAACATTCTGATCTGCAGTCAGATTGCCTAAATTTGAATCCTGAACTCACCCATTGCTAGCTAGGTGATGATGAGCAAATTGTTTCTTTCCATCCTTATCTCAGAGCCTATAAACTGGGAACAATACTAGGAACATTGTGGGGTTTAAATGAGTTAGTGCAAAAACATACTTAGAACAATGCTTGGAACATAAATGTTCAATAAACATCACTCTTTGCTAGTGTCACTGTCTTTACACCAATAGGCAGCAGAAGCAGAGGAAAAGGTATTTTTGAAAATGGAGCTCATTGATTGTGCCCATTTTATAAATGTCTCAGACTAGCCAAGCTCAAAGAGAAGGATTGGCATAGCCATCAAAGTCTGGCATATCATTCTCTAAAGCAAGATGTGCGTATCTGTAGGCATCTATGAAATTTACCAGCAATTACATGCCAAAGAATCCTATGAGCAATGACATTAGAATAAAACATTTTTACAAAAATAGCAATTCCATTGTTTCCATTTGTTTTTAAGATTTATTTTATTGTTTTTAACAAAGAGATAGAGGCAGAGGGAGACAGAGAGAAGGGGGACGGCCCAGAGCAGTCTCCGTAGTTGAATTTCATCAGTTTTTGACATAGTTTCATTTCACACAGGTGGGCAGGGGGCTGCACAGATCAGTAACTGAGAGGCAGGCCTCCTGCATGGGAGGCATGCCCCCACAATCTGGGAGCCAAACTGGCGGCCTCCCACATGGGAAGCTTGCCCCAGCAAGAACTGCACTGGCCCCCAGTTCAGCATATGGGCCCACATGGGCCAGGGCTGGGATGTGATCCTTGGTCCCCAGGGCTGCAATGCAAGCTCTTAACCCACTGAGCCACCCCAGCTTCCCTTCATCATTTCAATTTTGATAGGAATATCTCACATCAGGAAATTAATTTCTAATGGGCAAAACTTAAACTTCATAAAGAAAAAATTAGAATGGTTATTTGCCTTTGAAAATGGTCATTTAACCTAATTTATAAAACTTTTGGTTTCTTTTAAATAGTGAATGCCCATAAAACAGTTGAAATGTGAATCATTAACAAAAATCTTGCTGACTGATACATTTTCAGGAATATATTGATTATATAAAACAAAGATTTCTTACATCATGACTGTCTCTCATCACCTTCACTGAGGCTTATTAAACTAGTGTAGAAAAAAAAGAAAATTCACATTTGTTATGTGTTAACTGTCTAAAAATCTAAACATGATTATATTGGAAAGATGCTATAGTGGTTTAGAAAAGAAATAAACCCAAATTAACTTTATACAAGACAACTGACAAGACTTGATTTCTTTTACTGTGCCTTATTAGCGGGAAAGAACTTGAAGCAATGAAAGAACAATGGTACTTGGGTCACCAGAATGCTTTTGAATGTGAACCAGCTGACCCGGAAGGTTTCCACTGCTTACTTAGATAGAGTTCTGTGTGGGAATCATGTCATGTGACCACTTTTTTTTAAACCCTCCTCCACTTTTTTTTTTAAGTTGAAGCATTTTAAAAGGTATTACGGGGGAAGCCGGGACAGCTCAGTGGGTTGAGCGCTCACTTTGCAGCTCCGGGGACCGAGGATCGAATCTCGGCCCCGGCCTGTGTGGAACCATATGCTGAACTGGGGAGTGCCCCCAGTTCAGTTCTCACCGGGGTAGGACCCCAGCCCAGTTCCTGCCCTGTGCAGCCTTGCGCCCACCTGTGGAATGAAACTGTGTGGAGGAGCCAATGATGTGCAACTGTGGAGGCTGTTCTGGCTCCTCCCCCTTCTCTCTGTCTCTGTATCTCTCTCTCTCTCTGTCAAAAACAATAAAAATAAATCTTTAAAAGATATTACAGACATTAGGACACTCCACCCCTACATTCTTTGGTATAAATTTTTAAAAACATTTTCTACATACTCAAATTATTATCATTACACATAAAAATAAGTAATTTTCTTTGCATCATTGAATACTTAGTTCATATTCTAACTTTCTCCAATTGTCCCAAAAATGTCTTGTTCAAAAAAAAAGTTCCAAGACCTCACATTACATCTGGTTGCTATATCTCTTAATTTTCCTTTCGTGTACAAACTTTCTCTTTTTAGTCAAACCTCTTACTTCACATTTACTCTGCAGCAGCTCATTATGATCTAGCTTCTACCCACCACATTCAACTGAAAATACTACTTCCAAGATTGGTTATTCTCTGTAGATCCCAAATCCAGTAAATTCTTCTCAACCTTCATTCTTCTTGAATACTCTGCAGTGCCTGACACCAACGGCCACATACTTCTCAAAATGCTGCTCTTTGCCTCCATATCCTGATCATTTTTTTCTCTGTACCTTTTGCTGCCCCCTCTTGACTTGCTCCCTTTAAATGCTGTTGTTCTTCCATCATTTGATTCTCCTCTCTTCTAGCTCTACTCTTTCTTCCAGTGCAATCTTACTCACTCTCATGGCTCCAACTCTGAGCTCTAGTGTAATTGATTTCTAAACCTTTATCTTTAGCTTTGGTTACTGTTTTGAACTCTAGATGCTTAAATCAACATCTCTCAAATATAAGTATTGCAGGATAGTTTCAAGGTGTCAAGAGCACAGCTCCTTCAGGCTCTTTTGTCTCTTGAATTTGTTTCTTCTTCTCCATTCCTGTGGCCACTACCTTAGCTCAGGACTTCATTTTCTATTATTTGGACTACTTTTACAGCCTACTTACTGGGGCCACTGCTTCTGGCAGCTTCCTCACCACTTCTAGAAGCTGATCTGACCTGACTATTTCTAGAAACATCTCAATTAGTTACCGTAATTGTCAAGACCCTTCAAATTATTGCCTAGGTTTTTACTATTTCATCTCCATTTCCAGGCACTCCCTCACACAAAATCACCAATTCCAAGCTTTTCACAAACTTTTGTTCCTTCTTGATATTGCTGGAACTGAACTTCCCTCCTCACCTCTATTTTGCTGTTTTCTGCCTCATTATTCTTCAAAGCCCACTTTGAATATCATGTCATTTGCTAAATGTTATCTCCTCTATGAGCTCTCCCAAATTCTTTGCAGCGAACACAATTCAATAAATATTTAATGAGCAGAAAGCAAGGTAAGAACTAGAGATACTAAGATATATAATAAAAGTGCTTCTGCCCTGAGAGATCAAATATTTAGCAGGTGAGATGGAAACTTTACTCATTATAATAAAATATTATCAACAAGGTAACTACAATATTAACAGAATGAAATGGGGATACTTAATATTGCCTCCAGGCAAAAATCAGTTGTTCTTCCTCTATAGGCAGTAGCACTTTGTTAATGTAGTACTTGTATGTTTAATTAATGTTTATACATCTCTTCACCAAATTCTGAGTTTATTGAGAAGAGAAACCATGCTACCCACACCACCATTTTATTAATCACCAAAAGAAATAAAAATGATTTTATTTTGAGATCCATTTACACAAATATAGGGGGAAAAGTCAAACTTAAACAACTATACTGCAATGTAGGATTTTAAAAACCAAATTAAAGTAATACTGGGTTATCTTTAATTATGTTATGAAGAAAGCAAAGTTCAAATGTTCACTAAATCCAAGTGGCAAATATTACTTTTTTGAGGTACTGAAAAAGTGATTTACGTTTCATAAGAAAAAAAATTGTTTTAAATAGGCCATGTTAAGAAAACTAAACTATTAAGGGATAAGCTTTTTATTATACTATAGATTGATTTCATTTTAATAACTTATCACATAAGATACAATAAAAATTGGTTTTAAGATATATATATATATATATATATATAATAATAATAAAACATTTAAATATTTGAGATATTGAGGTATAATTCTACACCTAGCTCTTCTAATCACATATAAAAGTAACACATCCCCAAATTCACATTAAACGGTTCACTGACTTAATATTTAAATCAGTTGATTGTAAACTTCAGTTATTTTGGTTACTGATTTATTTATAGAGAAAACATATTCTTATTAATTTATTTGGAAAAAAACACTCACTTATGATGATATTAGTTTCCTCATTTTGCAAGAAAAAGAAAGTGATTCTGGGAGAGGTTCTGCAATTTCACATGGTAGGTCAACTGGGAAATCAGAAATAGGACTCCAGCCTATTCAACGAGATAATAAATGCTAAAAGAGCTTCAAAAACTATAAAGAGTTATAAAAATGTAGGTTCTGTACATGCTTAATTAGAACACTATGTGTTCAAAAACACCTCAACTAAATTCTGTTACAAAAGACTCCTTTTCCCGTAGCATAATACTGCCATTAAGATGAGTGTTTGTTATCCCAAAAGGAAAAACAAAAGGCACTTCCTTGAAGTGAAAAAAATATATATTTTACATTCTTTTTTACTGTGATGTCTCTGTGATCTGCTTGTGATGCTTGTTGGGAGCTCTTTATTTGTTCTGCTGCCATTTTGAATAGTTTTATTAACTCTCTATCCATCTCCACAAATTAATAGTCAAGATTCTTTACTCTCATATTTAACCTTAAACAGGGAAATATTTCCATTTTTCAGACAACTGAAATTCAATACTCTGCAGTGTTCTGACAAGAGACTCTTAGTGGATCTTAAAGAAAGGCCTTGACTGTAAGTTAGCTATATTTGAATATCTTAACCTCAAAACACATTTTCAATGTCCTTGTCTCCACCTGACATAGAGACAAAGCTAAAAAACAATTTTTGATCATTTGAATATCCTGGTTCATAGTACTGGAACTGAAGAAAATTATGTCATAATTTTTTCATTGCAGGGAAGATGCTATAAATGTCATTAGATTTTGCTTTAAGCTTTTAAATTAGTTGCCAACATCACAAATAATATCACAATATCAACATCAATGTGATAGCACTGATTTCCTTAATTAACATTCAAAAGATCAAAAATGGGTGTGCTGTCTGGTAACTGCCAGGATGGCCATGATGGCTTGACAGTGAAGGTTCTGACCTCCCGTGAGGAGGCCCCCAGTTCTGTTCCCACACCCACCTGTGAGGAATGAAACCATGTCATAGCTATGGAGACTGCTCTGGGCCCTCCCTCCTTCTCTCTCTCTTTCTTTCTCTCTCTCTTCTTTTTTCAAAATCAATAAAATTAAAAAAAATAGTTGTACTATAAACCATGTTTCACAGGGGGACATGCTTGAGATTAAGAGTAAACAAGGATGCTCTACCCCGACATCACTTTCATGCCCATTTGATTTTGATTTTTTTATAACAAGCCAAAATCTCATAGAGGACTCAATTGAACATTAGAAACTTGCTAGCATAGTCAGTGTAACTCCAACCTAAGTATTCTTCTCTAGGCTAAATTTGTTCATGTGGTTTCAGATTCTAGCCCCACCACTTCAGTTCTTCACTGTTTAACACTTAACAATATTTCCTATTCACTACTCCTGAGTAAAAAGAGGAAGATAGCAATTGATGGACTTCTCCATAAATATTTCTCTATATTGCCAATTTCACCTAATATTTTTCTTATGAAGTGTAAATGGATCTATTGGACTTTAGATTATAAAATGGCAGAAACAGTCCCTTGATAACAAAAGCTAAACTTGTTTTCAACCAAAGGTACCCACTCCTCAGTGGAACCACCCACAGCTCCACAGTAACTGGTCGAAAACCACAGTGTCCTTGAACCTCCCCACTCATTTCCTCTATAGTTGATCATAAGCATACAATGGTGGCCATTAGCGTGCAGGGTGCCAAATCCACTATCAGTGGGAAAAAGGCCAGAAAAGATGAGAAACTCCATATATAAAGGTGAGTTGAAAGCCCTTCACGTAGTCACAAAATCCATGTGGCCTGAACTAAATCTGACCTGTTTTCCTAACTGGAATCCAGAGCTAGCCCAGCCCCAAGTAAAAGTTTTCCTTGAAAAATTCACTGAATTTCAACACTGTTGCACTTTTCTCTTTGGTCCACACTGAGGAGTCTTCATACCATTATATACCTCCATTCCAGAAATTCACTTTTCCAGGATCTAATTATTAAGTAGGGCCAGCCCTCCTACTTCATTATTTTGGTCACAGGGGCCAGACAGTAACCAGGGAGAGACAAAGTTCTTACATTCTGTTGAGTCATAACCCCTTTGAGAATCTCAAATTCTAGTTCCTCCAACCAGGGAAATTCATACATATACTCAAGTATATGTCACATTTTAACACTTCATGAATCCTCAGAGGACCATCCATGGACCCAAGATGGAGAAATCTCTGGAAATGCTAAGATCCCTAAGCATATCCAAAGACAGAAACCCTAGACTCACATTCCAGTTTTTTCCCTTTCTAACTATAAGACTTCAAGCAAGCCAAATAAAATTCTTTGAGCTGCTGCTTTCTCATTTACAAAATGCTGATAATAATGCCTACTATAACCACTTCTTCAGGTTCTATCAATAAAAACTTTTATGTGCATCAAAGTTTTGTAATTATATAGCCCTATTAGGTTAAAGTGCGTCTTTTAATTAGAAATCTTTTCCCAATGGTCTCCTATAATCTGTTAGACGTTCCCTGAACGTACCTCAAACACCTTGGTCAGGTGCTTATGGTTGAACCTCAATCTCTGCTTCACAGCTGTTGCATATGTACACTGTCATATATGAATAAATAAACATAAGTGTGTATATATATATGCTGTTTGGAAAAAATCCAGTTATTGTCAATACAATGAGAATGGTTACATAGCTGGACACTTTCTGGACAGCCCTCCTATATATATAATGTTAATGTCTATGTTTTTACATGTAAACATACAAAATTTTATATGTAAATATAATACATATTTATCTCTCTGAGTTGGCTATGTTTCTATGAGATAATAATGTTTCCAACAATAATGTATTGCTTGATCTCAATGTTTGCTCCCCTACTTTTCCCACTGGCACAAAGTAAGCCAAGACAGAAAATTTAGAGCATATGTAGAGTATCTGCTAGTGCGGGGGAGGGAATGGGAATGAAAAGCCAATGAAGGGGCTTTTTTAAGAATATTTTATCCCATTCAATAGAACAAAATTTTTGAAACAGAGATATTCAGAAATTATTAAAAAGAATACAACAGTATCCTGTTGCCTTTACAGGGGTTCACAGACTAGACTCTGGTAAAAGCTGATTCACATCCAACCCTCCCTCCCCTGAAAACTTGAAACCCCCAGCTTAGAGCCCATTTCTGAAAAATTGTGAACACTCAAGAATAACATGTGTGGGATTTAAAAATGTAAAGGTACAATATATTAATACATGTCATACTAGTGTCTGAGATTATATATTTCTGGAAACCAGATTTATAAGTATAGCATGCTCTTTTATTAATAATCTAAGTAAACAATAATATATAATCACATAAAAAATGTTGAGGCATGGCATCCAACAAATAATCAAATCTGTGATTAACAGATGATCCATGTTCGGATGTAGTGAACGTTTTGGTTCATCTGTGCTTCCAGTCACAATAAGGCTCCCATGTGGCTGTCTGCCCTCCACTGCAGGACTCTGCTTTTTGTAAGTCCTACCCTCCTTCACCCAAACAATACAGTGCTGACTGAAACACTGAAAA
The DNA here is from genome assembly GCA_004027555.1 of Craseonycteris thonglongyai. Lineage (NCBI taxonomy): Eukaryota > Metazoa > Chordata > Mammalia > Chiroptera > Craseonycteridae > Craseonycteris > Craseonycteris thonglongyai. The sequence goes on along the minus strand of PVKE010008990.1, from coordinate 19,625 downwards.
CAACTCACCAAGAAGTAAGCAGATACTTCTATATTCTATTTTATTCCCTATAATAAACTGTTCATAAAAACATCCTTTGCTTGTTCTTTCTCAAAGCTTCGTAATGTGATTTAAAATAAAACATAATCTCAAATAGGTAATACCTTAAAGCAGAAAAATAAATATTTGTTGGCAAATAAATTGCAAAATTTTTCAATTCTGAATTAGCATAGTATATCACATTTTAGTACAGACCTTTACACCAACTTTCCTTAGAACTAGTAAATTAAATAAGACTTATTCAAGTAAAATTTGCTAACATGCTATTGTGTAACAATCACTATGAAATGAACTTCATATTCAGCTAAGTTAAAAACTCACTGTGATAAGTAGGAAGAATCCCAGAGTTGAGGGGGAAACATAATGAAAGGAACTAATCCAAAAAGGTTTATTATTATCTATTGCTACATAACAAATCACCCCCAAAACTCAGCAACTTAAAACAATAGTAAACATGTATCATCTCACATAGTTTCTGGGGATCAGAAATTATCTGGGGCATCTGAGCTGAGTGGCTCTAGCTCTGGGTCTCTCATGGGTTGCTGTCTGGGCTCAGTCATCTGAAGGTTGATGGGTTGATGCATTCACTTTCAAGATGGCTCACTGTCATGGATGGCCAATTGGTTCTGGGTATTAGTAGGAGGCCTCAGTTCCTAACCATGTAGGAGTTCCATAGAGCTGCTTTAGTCGTTATGTCAACTGACTTTCCACAGAGCAAGTGACCCAAGAGATAAAAAGAAGAAACCCATTGTCTTTTATTAAGGTGATCAAATTTTTCCAATGAAAAGGAGGACATAAATAAATTAAAAAAACAAATATTGCAAATAAGAAAATTCATTCTTTGCAACAATAACTAAACAGAAAGCATTTTAATATAATAAATAGATAACGCAGGCATATTATGATTAATTATTATTAAAATATGAATATTTTTCGATTGAATGAATATTTTTTGTTAATGTGTCATTTTCTAACAAAATATTAGAAATATCCATACAAGAACTATTTTTCATATTGAATTTCACAGCAAGTGCTACAGCTAGAGTATCAACATTCAGTTTTGATTTTTCAGTTGTCCAAAAATCATTAGCAATTGAAAATACCCTTTCAATGGCTGCATTAGTGCCAGGGCAGCACAATGTAAATTGGACTAGAAGAAGTAAATTTTCATATGGTATATGTGCATTTTTTAAATGGTTGAATACTTCCACCCATCTTTTATCAACTTCAACATGTTCAATTTCCCACTCGACCAATTTTTCAGAATTTAAATAAATATTCAGTTTTCTAATTTCTTCAAATAGACAAGTGTCATCTATTTTAATGTCTGGTAGTTCTGTGGATAAAAACTGAACACAAGTCGAAAAGGAGGACATCTAGGGGGACACTTTTCGAGGGAGGACAGAACTTCCAAAAGGAGGACTGTCCTCCCTAAAGGAAGATGGTTGATCACCTTACTTTTATGACCTAGTCTCAAGTCATACACTGTCATTTCTGCAATAACATATTTGTTACACAGGTCAGCCCTATTCACTGAGGCAGAGGACTGACTACACAAGGGCATTGGATACCAGAAGGCAAGGTTCACCGAGGTCATCTTGGACGCTGTCTAACACCAGTCTGCACATAAATCTAAACCACCAAAATACTCAGTGTACATGGAATGGTGGAGGTAGAGAGCATGAAAAGGTTCCTTGGACTGAGAGAGGCCAAATTTCAAGAACTAAGTCTACCAATTGTGTGTGATTGGGGAACATCATCTAACTTCTTTGAATTTCAGTCTTCTCATTTTATTTTTTATTGTTTTGTTTTGTTTTGTTTTTCACAGAGAGAGAGGCAGACAGAGAGAGACAGAGAGAAGGGGGAGGGCCCAGAGCAGTCTCCATAGTTGACAGCATTTGTTTTCCATATAGTTTCACTCCACAGGTGGGCACAGGGCTATGCAGGGCAAGAACTGGGCTGGGAGCCTCCTGCATAGGCCCCGGCATAAACTGAATTGGGGGCACAACCCAGTTCAGCATATGGGTCTGCGTGGGCCGGGGCCAGGATTCAATCCTTGGTCCCCAGGGCTGCAAAGGGAGCACTTAACCCACTGAGCCATCCCAGCTTCCCCTCAGTCTTCTCATTTTAAAACAAGGTTTCAATATTGTGACAGACCCAGTAATGTTCAACACTGTCCATTTGCTTCTTTACATTTCCCATCCTCTTTATAGTGAGGTGGGACCATGGGACTAGCTCTAGCCAATGTGCTATAAAAAGTAAAGTAACGTGTGTAACTTCCAGACTAAGGCCTTAAAAACCAATACACAAGACTCCGCTCAGTTTGTCTCTTGCTCCAGGGAGCGTGGTGGTGTTTCTTGCAGCCTCAACTGCCAAATACCACAAGAGGAATTGCCTTAGAAAGTCACCTCACACCAGAGTAAATTTGATGTAAGCAAATAATAAACCTTTACATTATTAGGGCACTGGTATTTAAAGTGTGTTTGATACCATGCTATACTCTAAATTATTCTAAAATGATAAAATTTTGAGAATTAAATGAGAAAATACTGGCTAAGCTTCTAACATAGTATCTAATACATGATAGGTGTTTTAATGTGTCAGTTGTTCACCACCTTCTCAACTCTGAGTAGTTTCCTCATTAGCAAAAAAAAAAAAAAAAAGTGAGAGAAAGAGAATTATTTATCTCACAGAATTGCTTTCAAAATTAAATGAAACAAAATACATGAAAAATGTTACCGCATACAAATGAGTTAATAAACATTAGTTTTTTCCCCCTCTTTCCTCTGACTTGTGATCAAAGGTGATTCCAAAAGACTTCTTCCTCCCATCAAAACTTCTTTTTCTTTCCATTCAAAGCTTCAGAGTTTGTGGGAAGCTTCTATACTGAGCTTAATTCATAGTTCCAGCAAAAATATCATGTATTTTACTTATGGCATAAAATGCATGACAGAAATGATAACAATTAAAAGATTTACTAATCCTGACAATAAATTCAATGACTTCATTTTAAAATTACTCTAAATTAGCTATTATTTCTTTACATGTAAAGAAAATGCAATTAACTTTTTTAGCGTTAATATTAAAGATCCATAAATGCCAACTCTCAGGAGTTTTGTCTCACCAAGGGAGCTATGTAAGAAGTGACTTGACTTCTGTCATCTCTAAACTCAATAACATAAAAAGCTGAAGCATAATTGGATCCTCAGGACCTAAATGAACATAAGAGACAATAAGGAGAAGTAATTTAAAAGAATGTAGCCATTTGTGTGCCAACAGTCATTATGTCACTTCACAGGATTTGTTCCAGAGAGATTTTTATGAAGAATATATTGTGAACTCTCAATCAACAGACTATTACAACTCATCTGTTTCCTCATTAAAAAACGAGTATGTCTTTGTGATGTAAGCAATGTGATCACTGGTCTATTTGTTATGTTCCCAGGTCACACAGTCTAACACTGAAGGGCTGTTGTCACTGGACTGTAGCTTTCCAGCCACATAAAAACTCTTGACACTCAGGTGGTATTCTGTAACTGTTCTTCACTGAAAAGCTCCCACAATAGCCAACATGCCCATTGCAGCACAGAAAATGTAGAACAGCATGTGTTCTGCTGCTCACCCTTTACTCAGCAAAACGGAGAACATGAATTGCCTAGATCCATCCTGCTTCCCTATGTTGTAGCCAAAGCTGCAGGGAAGTGAGAGATACACTGTGGAGAATGCAGGTGCTCTAAAACTCATCTGAATCTGACAGACCAGCTTTGCTCTTCTGTGTGTGCTGTGGAATCAATGTGTGAGTGGTGCTGAGTCACAGTGACACAGTATTTTGCTGAAGACATTAACAAATGAGATGTTACAAGGCCGCACTCTCTCTCTACTCAGTGGACATTCGGAGCTCTACCAGCTCAAGCACTGCTGCCTCAGAATCTGGGTGTTCGAGGACCTCACACACCACCTCCTCAATAGTGTGCTTATCTTAATGAACCTATGTAAAATTAAACTTATAATTAAACAGCATTAGATGTCATGTCAGGGAGAAAAAAAGGAATTATACAGAGAAAAAAATATATGCATACAATATTTAAATAGTGTCATAATTGTTTTGTGTATAAATTAATATAGTTCTTGGAACATGAAAGTTCTTCTATTAACATCACTGCTTGTTGCTTTTTTGTCTCAGGATTTATGATTTCAGCATTGAGCTATAAACCTACAACCACAAATTCAAAGTGCACAGTTAGGTCTATCTCAGACTTCCCTAGCAGAATACTTAACTGTAAGACAGGAAGAACAACTCTATTAACACATAAACAAATTAAAAGGATTATACACAAATGCATTTTAAAGTAAATGGTAACAATGATTAGGCAGAAGATATTATTCAATCCAAAGATTCATTTTAATGAGATCATTATATTATCAGATAGTTGGATTATTTCATTTAATGGAATGGGGTGAAGAATCAATTTTCCACAATGCATCCTAGGTTACTCCTATAATATCCAATAGATGTATGAAAACAATAACAATGTACAAATATACATATATGCCCCATTTTATACAGTTTTTTGTATTTTGTTTAAATATAAAAAGAATTTATGAAGCATTGTTTAGTGTGCTGTGGGAAACCAAACAGAAGTGTAAGGAGAGTATTCCTGTCTCTAATGACCTTAAGGCCTTGGGGAAATAACAACAAACATACATATACATGACTTATCCTTATTTTTTATCCTCAAATCTTCCACCCCTACACCAAAAAATAAGTAAAATAATACAATGCCAGAAAAAATGTTCAAGTCCTAATAATTCTTAAAACTGTTTCTACTCACGATCTCTCAACTCATACTACAACTACTCTGTTTCTATTCCATCACATCATCACCCAGAAACCATTGCAACAGCTGGCCACCTATCTTCCCATATTCCAGGCATATTCCTGGTGCTACTAACATAAAACTTTGAGTAATTTCTTGTTGACTAGACAGTAATATCAAAATTCATAACTGGATATGAAATGCTCTTCATCAGCTCATCTTGCCTGTCTTCAAACCTAACTGCCAACTCCACACACATTACTCTGTTCCCAAAGTATTCCCTCCTCCTGCCATCTTCTTACAATTAAGTTATGCCAGATTCTTTCATAGGCTGGGTTGTTGGGGGGTTTTCCACTCTCTCTCTCCCTCTCTCTCACACACACATACACACTCACACAAATGGCCTTAACTCTCTTTCTGTCCAACAAACTTTTATGATCCTTGAAGACCCAATTTTAATGTCCCCAATTTAGTAAAGCCTTCATTAAGCTACTTTTTATGAATCTAGAGGCAATTCATTTCATTGTTACAACACTTGTCACATTGTATTATAATGTCACTATTACTTCTCTCTTTCCAGGGATATACTGTGAGTTTCACATGGGCAATGATTCTGCTTTATTCATTTTTATAGCCCCAACACTAAGAACAATTCTTATACATGGAAGATGCTTAGCATGTTGAATTAATGAATGAATACCAAAGTAAGTGATTTAAAAGTTTTCAGAAAGGACAATTCAGTATGTTCCAGTATGATCAGGAATTTCTACATTATAATTATATATATATATATATATATATAGTAATGTAGAATATAATGTGTATGTGTATATATATATATATATATTAACATGTACATATTTTAAATGCATCAAGAAAGTAGGGAATATTCAGAAGCATAAATAATCATTCTTCAATCTTTTTAATTTCAGACCTTCTCAAGATAGAATACACTTATGTGATCCTATGTGTTCTTTAATATGCTGTAAGTAAGTAGTTAGAAGAGCCATCAGTTCAAATTCATTTACATTCTTGGGATTAGAGAGGTAGGAAGTCATTCTTCTATCTGCACCATTATTGTCTAATTTTACTTATTAGTGTGAATCTGTAACAATTATATTTATAGTATTTCAACAAAGAAAGTCATTTTAATGCTATAATTTAGCCTTTTCACTTACTTAAGCAGTATTCTTCTCTTCCATTCAGAAATACTACCATTATACTTGAGGACAAAGGCTACCTAATATTTAATCCCAAACATTTTTACATAGCATGTAGGGAAGATTGCCAAATTCACAAAAATATAAAAATAAGAAACCTACAAGATGCTCAGCTGAATCTAAATTTCAGGTAAATAATTTTGTTTAGTACAAATATGTCCAATGCAATATTTGGGGGCATACTTATACTAGGAAAAAAAGTTATTTATCCAAAATTCATCTTTTGTTATTAAATTTGTTGGGGTGATATTGGTTAGTAAAATCATATAGATTTCAGGGGTATATTTCCATAAAATACTGTGTGCTCACCACTCAGAGTCAGTTCTCTTTCCATCACCATATATTTGAACCCCCTCTCTCTGCTATCACCCCATACCTCCTTTATCCTCTGGTAACCACTAGCCTATTGTCTGTGTTTATGAGTTTTTACTTCTTTGTTTGTCTTCTTATTTTGTTGCTTTCAGTTTTATATGCTACACATGAGTGAAGCCATATGGTTCTTGACTTTTTCTGTCTGACTAATTTTGCTTAGCATGATCAAAATTAAGTAGGTGTTCTTTATCTGACGACTCTACATGTAGCAGACAAGAAGCCTAGTAATAAATCAATGCTAGTAAGGTCTTAGCTAACGAGAGTATCACCTATGAAGACTGGCTTTCCTGGTACCCAGTGGAAACCTAAGGACCTCAGCCATCCTCCATGCTCTACGGCCTTAAATACACCCATTCTCAGCCATGAGCTGAAGCATGAGTGCTCTAAATAGGAAACTCAGCTTGGTGAAAGCATAACCCAAGATCATGCCTGAGGGTAGTTTTTTATGAGAATACAGATGATGGTCTCTACAGAACTAGACCCTGGGTAGTCTTGCTACTGTCTTAAAAGATTTTATTTTACAACTATTGTAATCTGCTCATTAATATTGATAAAAATCAAAGGCCAACAGGTATTTGAAAAGGTCTTCAACATTACTAATCATAAGGGAAACACAAAGCAAACACACAATGAAATATCACCTCATACCTGTTAGAATGGCAATTCTTTAAAAAAAAAAAATTGTTAGCCAAATGGAGAAAAGGGAACCCTGGTAACATGGTTGGTGAAAATATAAACTGATATGACCTTTATGGAAAACAGTATGGAGGTTCCTCAAAAAATTAAAAATAAAACTATCATAAGATCCAGCAATCCCACTTCTGGGTGTTTATCCAAAGGAATTGAAATCAAGATTTCAAAGAGATACCCATGTTCATTGTAGCATTATTCACAATAACCAAGATACAGAGGGAATGCCAGGATGGCTCAATGGGTTGAGCACGCTCCTTGCAGCCCCAGAGTCTGAGGATCGTATCCCCGGCCATTTGGATCCATTCGCTGAACAGGGTTATGCTCCCAGTTCGGTTCTCAATGGGGTGAGCTTTCCACATGGAAGACCCCTGGTTCAGCTCCCAACCCAGGTCTGCTTCCCATATAGGAGACCCCCAGCGGGGCATGCCCTCCATGCAGGAGGCCCCCTGGCCTGGTTCCTGCTCTGTGCAGTCCCACTCCCACCTGTGGAGTGAAACTATATCAAAAACTAATGACGTACAACTATGGAGACTGCTCTGGGCCCTCCCCTTCTCTCTGTCTCTATCTTTTTCTCTGTCAAAACAAGAAAATAAATCTTTTTTGAAAAAAATCAAAGAGATTTACAAAACCAAATCTTTGCTATTCCCTTTTCAGTACATTTAAAGTTTCCTATTTGGTACATTACCATCCAAAGAAGGTAGCATATTTCCAAAAGGGCCTACTTCACTTTCAACTTTAAACACTATACAGTGAATCGGCAAGGTACAAGCAGGCACATACAAAAATAAGTTGCTCATCACTCTTTCCCCAAGTACAAAAAATAAAATGATCACAATACTCTAAAAAGAGCAGAATGTTCATCTGAGTCACACCAAGTAACTTGATTACTGCTAAAGTGAAATTTGAAAATGATAGAAGTGATTTTTATGCTCAGCCTTTGAAAGTCATTCAAAAGAGCTGCAATACAATTCCAAAAAAGGTAATTCAAATGTAGATGTCCCTCTCTCTTTAGTGTTGTTTCTGAACAGTTAAGTATTAAATTGGTGAATTTGATTTATGGTATATAATTTCACTAGTATATAATTTAAACACTCTAGAAGCTGTTATTTGAATAAACAAAATAAACACAGACTTAAGTTTAGTAGTAAGGTGCTCATCTCCAGTGGAGTTCAATCAGACTGAAAAAGTATTTGGTAAGAATTCTATAGAACAATAGCTCTGAACCTTGACTAGGCATTGGAATCACCTTTAGCTTTAAAAAATGTTGATGCCTAGGTTCCACTCATGGAGATTTTTGTACAATTGGACTGAGGTGAAGCTTGAGCACTACTAGGATTTTAAACCCCCTCAAATCATTCAAATAGGTGGCCAAGGCTGACAACCACTGCTACAGAAGGAACTCACTCAGTGGATAAAAAGTTGGGATGCATGACATGTCAGAACTCTTCCAACCCTGAGAGTCTAAGTTCCATATGACTGATATATATACAACTGTTAGGACTCAAGCTATACCATGGTTGTAGACTATACCTGAAGTTTCTTTGGATATACAAATTAGGATTAAATTATTACAGTAATATTGTTTCTTGGGTGTAGTTTCAAAATACAAAGAGGATGATACTATATTTACATGTCCTCCTGATATATTATCAAGTCTTCTCCAGGTTATATATTGAAGAGATATTAAAACAATGATTCAATTGACTCAATTATTAAATATCTCCTGATTATCTACTATCTGCAAGACTCTCCTCTAGGTACTAGATATTCAATAATGAGTTAGCCATAGTCTCAACTCTTATTGGAACTTAGAATTAATGGGCACAAAAGGCTGCATTACAAAAGTAAGGCAAGTATGTGTGAAATCTACACACATATTGGTGGCTCATTTAAGAGATTATGTCCAGTTATGAAGAAGGAGTAAAGCAGGTAGAAATATTTTTTATCAGCACAAAAGTCCATACCTTGTATATTTTATTGAAGAAAAATAAATATCAAAGTGCAATTTAAAAGCTGTAGATCAGACTTTATGTATATCAGTAAGCAGACATATCAGACTCTTTCACCTCACTAAACATTTACTGAAAGGAAGTCTGTTATGCAAGGCCAACTCAATCCCTTCTAGAGATTTTTTTTCAATCAAGAGCTAAAATGAAATTTTCTAAAGGGACTCAATATAGAATAGTATTAGTCCATGCAAATTTTAAGTTTCTTAGTAAGTTGAAATAATTTCATAAAAAGACAAGGTAATGAATTGTGCTGATTCCACAGTATAAAAAATGAGAGAATGTCAATTGACAGACATTTGCTAAGTTTTATATCAGACAACTAAACTTACACAAACCAGTTCACAAAGGCAGAGAGAGAAATGCATCAGAACTGGAATTAAAAGAAGACTTTGACTAAATACAACCTAACATCATTCAGCTGACTGTACCCAAATGGAATGGGAAATTCAGAGAGTGATAGGGAAGGTCACTTACTCTGATAAAAAGGAATAATAGCCCTGTTGTCATAATTTCATTGTCACAAACGATATCCACATTCATATGTGGTGTTAGTTAATCCTCACTACTAGATGCAGCACCAATCTAAGGACAGGTGCTCAGTGGGAGCCAGGAGTAAATTGTGTTTCTTGTTCCCTAATTCCAGCAGAGTGTACATATCACACCTATGATCAAATCAGAGCCAGTAGATAGTGTGATTCAAATAATAAAATGTGTAAGCCAAAGGTATAAGATTTTAGAGTACACTAATGACTAGAAAGTCAACTCTTTCACACATATTACAATTCTTTAATGATAATGATATATTATAGAAGACTAAGCAGGTTTTCATCAATTTTTAAAAAATATTTATTTTATTGAGATGGGGGTGCAGGGAGGCCCAGAGCAGCCTCCATAGTTGTACATCATTAGTTATGACACAGTTTCATTCCACACAGGTGGATGTGGGGCTACATGGGGTGGGAACTGAATGGGGCGGGGGAGGGGGGGGACTTCCACATAGGAGAGGCAAGAACCTTCACCAAGAATCCTGGTGGTTACCAGTTGTGCCAAAGTTCAGCATATGGGTTTTCATGGGACAGGGTCAGGATCCAATCCCCGAACCTCATGGTTGCAAGGCAAGCAATTTTATCAATTAAAAAAAAAAACATATTAAATCTATTATATGAAATGTACTACCTAAGGGAAGTTAATTAAAGATCTGAAATTCAGAAAATAAGACTGCTTAGATGGGAAGCTATATTTTGAAGTATAAACCTTAATTTCTATTTTAGGACGAAGTCCTCAAATTTCCAGTATTGAAAAAATTCACCTCAGTTTCATTCCATAGAAGATAATCAATTCTTAGTTTAAGAATCCCAACCTCTCTCACCACCCATGTAAAAGCACTCAGTTACAGTCCCACCCTGCACAGCCCCACATCCACCTGTGTGGAATGAAACCACGTCACAACTAATGATGTACAACTATAGAGAATGCTCTGGGTCCTTGCCCCCATGTCTCTCTCTCTCTCTCTCTCTCTCTCTCTGTCTGTCTCTCATTCACTCACTCACTCTCTCTGTCTCTTTCTCATCTCACGTTCTCTCAACAATAAAATAAATCTTAAAAAAAAGAAAAGAAAACCCACCACCAATACAATAAGTAAAATAACAATAGAAGTCCTCTGCATTTTTTAACGCCTTTCCTTTAAAAATATCAACAGATTAAAAACTATACATATAAAATTAAAAATCATAACCAAAAGAATAAAGTACCTAATATATCTTTCTTTAAATGTACATTCTTTCTTTATTGAGTTCAAAGTTAACTGAAATGAAAAAAAAAAATATTAATTCTGAAGCTTTGGGATCTAGAGTCTATTTCTCACATTGATATTCAAATTTTAAGAAATAAGTCAGTGGATTCTGTTGTGAATAAAAATGCCTGACTGCCTTATTATTTAATTAAATACTAGAGTCTATAAGAACCCTGTCTTTTCCTTTTTATCTTTTTCTCCTTTGTATCGTCATTCACTCCTAAGAATTTTAGTTATTGTCCATACACTGACGACGCCAACATGTCTTTCTGTAACCCAGGTCTTTCTTCTGAGTAGTAGATACAACCGCCTTGCAATGCTCTTAAAGATGTATTTTTGTCTCACCTACAGCCTGTATTGAAAAGAAATCTCACTACTTTATAATTCTAACTAAATAAAGTGACTAAACATCAAAGAAAGTATAAAGTAACTTCAAAACTTCATTGTTCCTGGTATCATATTAAATATTCAATAGAAAATCAATTAAATAATTAATTGACATTTTTAATCAGGACACCTTCATTTGCTAGGTTCTCTAAACAGGTTTTCTCAGAACAATTTGTATTTGCCAATGGTATTCCCAAGAACAAGAGACTGTTCTTCAATGCCATCCCCAGGTAATTAGTAGCCACCACAAACACAGTGGTGCCAGGTGTGAGAGGCAGCCCAGTCACCTGAGTCCTGGAGTAGGGAATGCACTCACCGGGTCCATCTCCCCACCCGCCTCCCTCTGCCCCAAGCCAGGACTGTCATTTATGAGGCAGAATATTTCCTACATGGCCCTTAAAGTCTCTAAGTATGTAGAATTTTTTTTTTTTTTTAAGAAAATAAAAGAATGACAGCGCCTAACTAGTAGGGAACAAAGAAAAGGGTCACAATTTTCAGGAATAATGCAAAATTGACAGAATGGCAAACACAGTATTGACAATAGCAAAATTAACTCTTAAATACACAGTGAGAGTGGGAGTATAGGTGAAGTAGTGAAATGAAATAAAAAGCCCAGTAGCAAAATAAAGAGTTCAAAGCTGCAAATGAGACGTTTAAATCCTAAGAAGTAAAAAAATAGTTGGGCAGTGAATCTCTTAGATAGCAGCACAGTGATGGGAAAAGGTTGCTTTAAAATGTGTTTCATACATTCATAACTTGGGCAAAAAGCATCAGAATACGGAAACAACCCATAAATTTACCTCAAAGTTTTTGAGGTAACTACTATTAGATACAAGCCATTAAGGGAAATAATAGAAGTAAAATATACAATAAGAAAGCTATTAAATATTTTTAAATATTCATTTTGTATATAAATGACTAGGATTGAACCCTATAACATATGCATTCTAGCACAGATATTTGACAATGTTCTTTAGCTCAAAAACAATATAAGGACTTCAAAACTGTCTATTTGCAGCCGGTCGCACTCTGGGCAAAATACAGAATGGCCCAGGCTCCTTTAGGCCCAGAAGGCTTATAAGAACAGTTAGGTCCATAAAGTACAGAAGGAGGCTTAGTGAAAACAGGGCTGCTACCAGTCTTTCCCTTCAGCTTTACTTGGACACTTTTTAAAATATTATTTAGATACTCTATGGCATTAGTTAAAAGCTTTAAAATATTATATTAATAAAAAAAACAATTGTATCATAGGTCACCCACTGGAATATGTGGGAAAGAAACTATCATATCTGACAAGGAAATGAGAAGAAAAAAACTTGTAAATAAATGTCTGTGTGCTACGTATTGTGTTAGGTACTCATAGATTTTCTTTTAGTCACACAGATACGTTAAGAAAGTATTCTCCCTGTACTACACACACACACACAAAAAAGCTAACAAACAAAAACAACTCTGAGGTACAGAAAAATTACAGCTAGAATTCTAACATTCATCTAATTCCAAAGTTCACATGCTTACATTGCTGTCTTTATCAGTAAAAAATAAGCAACAAAAATTAATTTTAAAATATACAACTAACAAATAATTGTCAAAGGAAGACAATAAGAACACAGAGGTACTCGGTGCCTTCAGACAGGGCTATACAAAAGCAGCCCCTATAAACCAATAGGACTGGGAACATGTTGGCCAGAACAAGCCAAAAGAAAGTAACATCATCTGGCTTGCACTTGTATCAGAAGATTCTTCTATAATATGGAAGAGGACATAAAAGATGGAGATTTTTTTTATGCTTCCTATTAAAGGGAACTACCTAAGAAACTCAAAATCCAAAGTTTTAAATACTTCACTTTTAACACTATAACAACATCATCAAAAACAACTACTGAAGTGGTTATTTTTACTTGGAGCTCTTCTTTCAAGTTTAGGTTTTCCATATCTAAAATAAGAGCATTAACAAAGGTTAAAAGCAAAGTGAGAATCTTAAAAGCAGCAAGAGAAAAGCAGTTAGCTACCTACAAGGGAGCTCCCATAACACTGTCAGCTAATTTCTCAAAAGAAACTCTGCAGGCCAGAAGGGATTGGCAGGCAATATTCAAAATGATAAAATGCAAGGACCCACAATCAAGACACTCTACTCAGCAAAGCAATCATTTAGATCCCAAGGGCAGATAAACAGCTTCCCAGTCTAGAAAAAGCTAAAGGAGTTCATCATTACCAAATCAATATTATAGGAAATGTTAAAGAAATGACTTTAAGAAGAAAAAATCAAAATATGAATAAAATGGCAATAACTACATAAGTGAAATAAGTCAGACTGAAAGAATCAAGAAACATATGATCTCACTCATAGGTGGAATATAAAATTGAAAGTAACGAAGAAACAAAAACTCATGCACATAGTCAGTGGTTTGGTGGTTGCCTGGGGGTGGGGGTCGGGAGGTGAGGGTGGAGGGCTTGGAGTGGGAGGGGGGGTATGGGAAGGGGGCATTAAATGTAAAAATATTTAAAAAAAAAAAAAGAAACTCTTGTAGTATAACAATAACCAGCATATGTAAAGAAATAGGTACAAAGATGTTTACTGCATCATTGTTTATAGTAGTTAAAAAAAAAAGAAACGATTTAAATATCCATAAAAAAATAAAACAAATAACTACACATTTATCAATAATTACTTTAAATGTAAATGGATTAAATGCTCCAATCAAAAGACAGGATGGTTAAACGAATAAGAAAACAAGAACCTTGTATATGCTGCCTACAAGACACTCATTACAGATTGAAAGACACACATAGACTGAAAGTCAAAGGAAGGAAAAGATATTTCATGAAAAAATTAAAAAATAAAATTTAATGAAGTTTATAACAAAATACAAAGAAGGACACAGTTATCTCACAAGTGGGTATTCAAAGAAACTCAAAACACTACTTTGAAGGTTCATTGCAGCATTATTTACAATAGCTAAGATATGGAGGCAACATGGATGTCCATCAATGAATAAATGGAATAGGAAGAGGTGGTATATATATACAGTGGAATATTAGTCAGTCATAAAAAATTATAAAATCTTGCCATCTGCCACAATATGAATGGACCTAGATGGTATTGTGTTGGGTGAAGTAAGTAATATAGAGAAAGACAAACACCATAGGATTTCATTTATATATGGGATCTAAATAACAAATAAAACAAAGATATGGAAACAAATTCAAAGATACTGAAAATATTTTGACAGTGCCATATGAGAAAACAGTTAGGGGGATGGATGAAAAAAGAGGACAGTATTAAGTAAAAATTAACAGTTACAAAATAGTCATGGGGATACAAATTATAGCATAAAAAATATAGTTAATAATATTGTAATAACTATGTATGGTGTCAGATGGGTACTAGATTTATCAGTGTGAACACTTTGTAAGTTATATAAATGTCTAATTACTATGTTTTATGGTTGAAACTAATATAATATTGTGTATCAATTGTAATTAAAAAATGAAAAAATATTAAAAAGACATAAAAGGGGGAAGAAGGGAGAGAGGGAGGGAGGAGAAGAATATGTTAACAATGTGAGATTATGGATATGTTAATAAGCTGGATTGTGGTCATTATTTCATAATGTATACAATATATCAAAATATGAAGCTGTACACCTTAAATATAAACAATTCCTACTTGTCAAGTGTATCTCAATAAAGCTGAAAAAACATTTTAAGTCAAAAAAATTATTTAAGGGCATTTAAAAAAATATTGGCATTATTTTCAAAAAATTCATTTATTCTGACCAGCATTCACTGAGCAAATCCACTAAGTGTCAGCCAGTGTATCTGACACTGGAGATTAAGAAATAGCAAAAAGATATCTCTATGTTTCTGGATGTTAAATGTGCATATAGATCAAGGCAAAAAGAATATCAGCATGCTAACATACTGATGTTAACAATTCTACCCTGTTCTAACATCTGGGGTCCTAAGTAAACACATTAGAAAGGTGAAGCAAAAGTCATCTCACAAAATCGCACTCTTCCCTAGCAATATATTTGAAGATAAAATATTTTTTTATATCATAAAACAAAAAAATTTCTTTTGGAGAGAGTAACTATCATATCCCTTAGGAAAATAAAATTAAGAACTTCCAAAGCTTTCAATGGAAAACCAGCGGGCCCCTTGTAGCCTTCCTTATTCACATCTCCCGAGACTGATCTCCCTTTGGATATATCACTAATGATGGCTTCAAGAGAGAATACTGGCACTGCTCTTAATTGACTACTCTGGTTCAAGCAAAAGTAAATGGCCCGTCTCTTAATTCCCCAGTGTACAGACAAGACAAGGCTGCAATATCTAAATATAATGGAATTAAATATTTACGGAACGTCGGGGTGGCCAGCAGGTTAAGCACTTGCCTGGTAGTCTCAAGGTCCCAGGATCGAGTCCTGCCCCGGCTTGTGCAAGTCCATGTGCTGAACTGTGGCTGAACTGATAACTAGTTTGGTTCCTGCCCCATGAGGCCCCACATCCACCTGTGTGGAGTGAAGCTATATCACAGCTAATGATGTGCAGCTGTGAAGATTGCTCTGGGCCCTCCCTGCTTTTCTCTCTCTCTCTCTCTCTCTCTTTCTCTCACCTTCTCTCAAACAATGAAATAAATCTTTTAAATATATATATTTATGTGTATTGTAATTAAGTATTTGGATATAACACAAAGAAAATCGACATAGAATATGTCATGGAAATAGACAATCGACCATACTTATATAGTTTACCTTTTTTATGTTATGAGTTCAGGACATGTGTGCCTGCTTACTCAGCTCCTAATATGCCCACAATGCCCAGTAGATCTGGAAAGCTAATAATGAAACCCAAGAGAAGTAGGGGGAAAAACATGAAGTTTCTTTTCCTATGTAGTGACTCCCACTTTTAGGGTTCAAGTTCATGTCTGAACTTTTCCTCACAGGACTGATCCTGAGAATGTCCACTAGGTTTAGGAGAGGCTCTACCTATTTATAACTGAAGGGTTTTAATCTACTGAAAAATAGAGAATATTTTTTTCTTCCTTTTTTTTTTTTAACACAGCACAATAAGCTTTAGCAGAAGGGTTCATTCTGTTATAACTTTATATAACATTCACATCAAGGAATGTTTAAGTTGTACATGAAATATTTAAGATGTGAACCAGAATAAATTTAAATAAAAGAAATATAATTTATGTCTCACAGTGAATTCTGACATTCATTGCATTAACATTAAAGCTAAGTAGACAAATTAAATGTAAATATAGTATATTAGCAGTATACTAATGAAATGCCTATGCTTTGAAAATAAACATAGATAAGTCAGTAACTTTTTATCAAAGATAAATATACAAAGATTGTTCCCTATATATACCTACAAATAGTTTAAATGGTCTGTTTCACAAGGATATTAATTTCTTAAAAGGGCTTATAAATTTCACAAGAATATTAATTTTTAAAGGTGCTTATAAGTTCAACTACAGTAAAAGTAGGCAAGCATTGTTACTAAAAATTTTCACAGTATCCCTATTATAGTTTCACATAATATACAATGTAATTTATTTTTTGAAATACATCTTTACATTGCTCTTTGGTAAAAATTAATTAATTAAGACTTGTAAAAACAGTCTTTTGGTTATATATTAATTCAAAATGAAACTTATGTCTCATGATATTTTTAATAAACATTGCTTGGACTGTAGGATGCCCATCTGCACAAAAAAAAAAATGAAGTTGGACTACCTCATATCATATACAAAAACTAACTCAAAATTGATTATAGACCTAAATGCAAGGTCTAAATCTCTGAAGAGAAAAGTTAGAACTAAATCTTAATCATATTCAGCTAGGAAATGGTTTCTTAGATATGACACCAAATAAATGACAAAAGAAAAAAAATAGATAAATTGGACTTCATCAAAACTTTATGCTTCAAAGATCACCATCAAGAAAGTGAAAAGACAATCAACAGAAGAAAACAGTTTTAATGCATATACTTGATAAGAGACTTGTATCTAGTATATAAGGGACTCACAACTCAAAAATAGAAAAACAATAAAAATGGACAAAGGATTTGAATAGACATTTCTCCAAAGAAGATACACAAATAACCAATAAGAAAAGACACTCAACATAATTATTCATCAGAGAAATGGAAATCAAAACCACAATGAAATACTAATTCACCACCACTAGGATGGCTGTGTGTGTGTGTGTGTGTGTATATATATATATATATATATATATATATATATATACACTCAAGGAATGCAGAGTACAGGATAGGGAACATAGTCAATAGTATTGTAATAGCTATGTAAGCTGTTAAATAGTGGACTTGTTAGGGTTATCACTTTGTGAGATGTGTAAATGTCTAATCATTATGTTGTTTTGTACAATTGAAACTAAGAATAAAGAATAAAATAAAAATCAATAAAATCTTACCCTTAAAAAAAATAAAAAGAATGTGGAGAAATTGGAACCCACAAATATTAATGGAGGGAAAATAAAATGGTGTGACTGCTTTATTAAACAGCTTGATGGTTTCTCAAAGTGTCAAATATAGAATATCATCTGCCCCAACAATTGTACTGCTTGATATATATACATAAAACTGAAACATATGTCCACATAAAAATATATATGCAAATGTTCATAGTATTATCTACAGCAGCAAAAAAACAAACAAAAAACAAACAAACAAATGGATAAACAAAATGTGCTATATCAGTACAATGGAATACTATTCAATAATAAAACAGAAAATAAGTACTGATAGATGCTACAACATAAAATAGATGAGCCATAAAAACATTATGATAGGTGAAATAATCCATATATTTTATGATTCCACTTATATGATATATCCAAGAAAAGTAAATCCTTAGAGACAAAAAGTATATTAATGGTTGCCAGGGTCTGGTGGGGAGGTGGGAATGAGGAGTGACTATACTATAATAAATATAGGGTTTCTAAGTTAATGAAAATGTTTCATAAGTAGATAGTGGTGATGGTTGTGCAGCTATGTAAATATACCAAAAATTATTCAGTTACACAAATTAAAGGGCGTAAATTTTATGGTAGATGACTTATATCTCAATAAAACTTTATAAAAATGATATTTAAACTTATAATCTGGGTTTCAGAATTGCAATCACAATTATAATTGTACCAGAAATTATTTTAGATTTCTTATATTATAGAAAACATTCCTTAAAGTTTTCTTACTGTTCCTTAGACAAGTATGCCTTATTGATAACCAAATAAACATATTTAAAACAACAATGCCCACCAGGCCACCGCGGCACTGCTGCCTGCACCCGTGAGCACAACCGGGCTTTTGGTGCTCCACCCACCACACCGCTACCGCTGCCTGCTCACAAGCGCGCAACCAGGCTTTCGGTGCCCCCCTCCTCCCCCTCCCCCTCCACACTGGGCTGCTGAGGTGGTGCTCCCGAGCGTGAAACCGGGCTTTAAGCGCCCCGCCTACCAGGCCGATGCGGCGCCGCTGCCTGCCCGAGAGACCTGCTTTTGGAGCCACGCTCACCAGGCCACCTTGGCGATGCTGCCCCTGTGCAATTGGGCTGCCCACTGAAACGCCGCGGTGACAATGCCCGCGTGCATAACTACTCGACTGACAAAGCCTTTGACAAGCCCTAGCCCATCCAAGCATTGCCCTGGAGGCACAGCTTGCAGATACGATTGAAGGACGGGCAGCCAGGTGCCCCACCCGCACTGAACCACCAGCCCCCCTGCTGAAAGAGGAATCTGCTATTGTGTCTCAGGCCCACCCTAGCTCCTACGCACATGCTCCCACCCTCAGCAACATTTTCACTACCCTGCTATCTAACAGCTAAGACAGCAACCTGAAGTGCCCCAGGACACAGAACCTATCTGCTTCCCCCAACCCTCTCCCAAAATCTCCTTCTCCCACAACTGAGGCCAAAAGAAAAAATAAACAGAAGCCCATCTGATAGGCAACCCCCAGAGGGAAAATATACTCATGCCTAAAGCAAAGAGAACCATATGAAACACAATGCACACCTCAGAATCCAAAGCCCCTCCAGAAGATCAGGGGCATTCTTTAGTAAAAGAGCTTGCACACTTGGAATCAAATCTAAGTGAAACAGAATTCAGGGCTGCAATACTCAAGACACTCAGAGAGCTCACTCAATGCTGGCAAAGTACCCAGACACAGTTAAATGACCTCAACAAGAAATTTTCTGAGCAAAATGAGTACTTTACCAATAAAATTGAGAAGCTAGAGCAGAACCAAAAGGAACTCCTTGAAA
>PVKE010008989.1:0-46093 GCA_004027555.1 Craseonycteris thonglongyai | reverse complement strand
ACTGCCCTCACAGCCACCCTCACATCTTGATGTCCTACATGGCAAATTAAATTTGTTCTCTAAATGGAAGGGGAGTATGGCAGCTTCTGGAAAACTCCTGAAAGGAGGTTCCGTGTGCATGCCTTGCCCTTTCTCCTTCATTTCTTCCCCAGCCTCACTGACTAGAACAAGGTGATGATTAAAGGGAGAAAACCACTTCCCAAGGAGGGTGGGTGGCCTTAGGAAGAGGCTGGCCTGGTATGTTTGTGGGGCTCCTCTCCCAGACCTGGGACTGCCCACATCTGCACTCATCCACATGAAAGAGAACTAAACATTTGTCTCTCGCTTAAACCACTCATATGTGTATTCTTCTGTCATTCTCAGACAAACTTAATTCTAACCGATATGCACACGCGCGCACACACACACACAGTTTCTGGAGAGTCAGTCTGGCAGAAGCACTGTCTCTTCTTCCGAACTCTGACGTCTTCCAGTTTAGGAAGACCCTTCAGGGAGTCCAGGGACTGCAGAGTCATGAGGAAGTGAGAGGAGGTAGTAGGGTAGATCTGGAATCATCCATGATGAATAGCCTGGCACCTCTACACACAGCCCAGCCCTAACTCTGCCCTAAATTTCATAACATCCCAACAATGTCCAGGTCAGCTTGTCAGAAACCACTTTGAGATCCATTTGCCTGATAGGCAAGTTGCCTTAAAATTCAATCCAACTTCAAAGGTTTTTACATTCTTTCCCATGTCCTATCCTCATTTGCCACCTTGGTTTTGTGTGTTGTGTGTGTGTGTGTGTTTAACTGTTGAATATTTCTAAGGGCATTTCTGACTTTCTATTAATCTTTAGTAAGCAGTCATCAAATTTAGTGTGCTATGGATAAGGGTTTAGAAAAAAACTAATGTCATTCATTTTCCCCTTGTAAATAAATGAGCGACTCTTTAAGCCAGTTTTTCTAAGATCTTTTTCTCAAATTTTAAGCAATTATGGTTTTATTTATGTTTTATTTAGTTTTATTCCTGTGTCACTTTGTATTTAGTTTCACATTAAGAGCTTCTAAATAGTGATGCCAGGATAAGCGTTAAGCATTTGACTTGTAACCCCAAGGTCCGGGAATGGAATCCCAGCCCTGGCCCGTGTAAACCCAAATACTGAACTGTGGTACGTTACTGGTAACTGCCAGGATAGTGGCAAAGGTTCTCACCTCCTGTGAGGGAGGTCCCGGTTTGGTTTTGCCCTGTGTGGCCCCACATCCACCTGTATGGAATGAAACCGTGTCACAGCTAATGATGTACAACTATGGAGACTGTTCTGGGCCTTACCCCATTCTCTCTGTCTGTGTGTGTCTCTCTCTCACTTTCTCGCAAAATAATTTTTTTTTTTAGATTTATTTATTGTTTTTGACAGAGAGAGAGAGATACAGAGACAGAGAGAATGGGGAGGGTCCAGAACAGTCTCCATAGTTGCACATCATCGGTTTTTCCACATAGTTTTGTTCCACAGGTGGGCGTGGGGCTGCACAGGGCAGGAACTGGGCTGGGGTCTTGCCCCAGTGAGAACTGAACTGGGGGCACTCCCCAGTTCAGCATGTGGGCCTGCACAGGCCCAGGCCGGGATTCAATCCTTGGTCCCCAGGGCTGCAAAGTAAGCGCCTAACCCACTGAGCCATCCCGGCTTCCCCTCAAAATAATTTTAAAAAAATAAAAAGAGCTTCCAAATAGATACAAAAGTTTCAAACAGGTGAATTTGAAGGAAACTGGCCATGAGATGCTTGACCTTAGGCAGGTGTCCTATGAATTGGTTTTGGGTGGCATTATTTCCTCCTGGTATGTAACACAGTTCCAGAATCTGTGCTCCTTACACCTACTCAAATGACTGGAAAGCAAGCCTCAGCTTTCACACCTGTGAGGTAAAGGTAGAATGTCCACTTCGTTTCCCTATTGGGAATAATAGATAATGTTTGGCAGAACAGTGCAAAGGAAGACAGTAGAGAACGTTAGACAGGACGAGGAGCTCCTCCTCTCCATTTGCAGATGGGAGCATGGATTAGTGTAACCACTGGGGAAAACAGTTTGATGTTACTTTCAAAAACCTCAATACACACACTTAACCCTACATTTCAACATTTCCACTGCTAAAAAAAAATACTCCATAAACTCTCTTCATATGCAGCACCTGGTACAAATACAACCCAAGTGCCCACAACAGAAGAATAGATAATTAAGCTGGGTTACATTCTTACAGCAAAATAGCATATAGAAATGAAAGTGAACGGACGGCCATTGCATGTAATAAGACATCTTACATGGAAAAAAATCAGAAAACTATACAGAGTGTGAGCCTATTTATATAAAGTTCAAAGGCAAGTAAAAGTCATTTTGAGGGATGCATACACAGGTGTTACCAGAACAATAGGGGAATGCTTAACACCAAGTTCAGGAGACCTGGTCACATTTGGTGAGGGACAGAAGGGCACTCAGAAGGCCCTGGGATACAGTTATGCCATTTCTTACCTTAGAGGTGAATATATGCAAATTTATTTTCTCATTATTCATCGAACGTGGTTCAAGCAGACAGCTAATGAGATCAAATCTCACTTTGGGATCACTAGAGTTTGCTCTAGCGCAAGGTCACCTTGTATGCCATGAGCTAGCCTGTCACGTGACAAATGCATACCTGTGGTCACCATGGGAAGCAGGTAAAAGAGCAAATGGCTGCTGTTGAAGCTACAACTCAGATCCCACATTGCAGTGCAAGGTAGAATTGAGGAGGAAAACCCATCAACATGCTGTTGAGATGGAAAGTGCTCATGGGCTTATGCAAGCCACAGGTATTTGACCTCCTTGGATGTCTCGTAACCACCTCCCTCAAACCCATGACAATGTTCCTGTAGTCGTGCATGAACCCCCTCTAGTTGCTCCATGAGACTGAGCAAAGAGACATGTCCATAGATGAACTCTCCAGACATGGGTGGAGTGATCACCAGTAGAGATGGGGACTATGCATATGTTCGTGGCACTTAAAGGTCGGAGACAGTCAGAGACCCTACCTCAAAGTAAAAGAATGTGGCAACAACCACATATTTAATTCAGAAACAGAACGTTCTTCCTTTTGGTTTCGATTGCCCCTTTCTTTCCTC
Source organism: Craseonycteris thonglongyai (assembly GCA_004027555.1). NCBI lineage: Eukaryota > Metazoa > Chordata > Mammalia > Chiroptera > Craseonycteridae > Craseonycteris > Craseonycteris thonglongyai. The sequence continues at coordinate 42,966 of PVKE010008989.1, read as the reverse complement.
ACAAATCCCTTACTTCTGTGTAATGATTGGTTCCGACCCCACATAGAAAACAAGCCCTCAGCAAGATTCGAGTCCATCGGTGAGTAAGGGGGGAAGAAAGCTTGCTTCATGCTGTAAAAAGTTCGATGTAATTGCCTTCCTCCCTGGCCCTGGTCTCTTTTCGTCTAAACGGGCGCAGTCCTGAGACTAGGCTTGGATTTTCTCCCAATATTTGAATACATAAATATAGGTCTGCGAGTGCTCTGCCTTGTTTATGAGCCTTTTAAAGATCAAAGAGTCATTTTCAGCTCTTGGGCTTGTCACTTAAAACAGACTGTACTTTACCATTTAAATGGTAGTTCTTTCAGAATGGCCCATTAGGCTCTTACCATCTTGTCTTAACACTGAGTTCTACAGTTTGTGGAAAGAAATATGTTTTTAATGGAGGATTCAACTCTTATTTCCAACATGTGAAACGGCTCAGTGCCTCCCTCTAATGAGGCTGAATCTTAAAGGGTGCAGATCGGAGCCCCTGTGTGTGTCGTTCTGAAGATGCCAGAATGCTGATTCAAAATCGGTTAGTCATGTTGACGAAAGAAACTATCATAAAGTCAAAAAAGAAAATAAGAGCTTACAAGACACCACTTCCCTAAGTGCTGCCTGAACTTGAAGTGTAAAGAATGACTCCAAAGTCATGTACGCCTGGAGACCAGGTCATATTGCTTAACAGTCCTGGTCCCTACATGTTTACCTTGTGTTGTCATGGAAAACAGTTTAAATTCAACACTGAGTTCAAATCTGAACTTTGGGACAGCTTACGTATTTCTTACACAGACTACGGTCACTGTGGAAAAATAAAAGGAAGCATAAAGCTGGAGAACAAAGAAATGGAATGCCAGAAACTCTGAGTTTAAATGGATGCAGTTTTCTGAAATGATAAAGACGCTGTATGTTTTCTCAGATGCATATCAGGTTAGATATCCTTAGGTCAGAAAGAGCTCTGCTTTCGGTATGTGGAAAGTAGATTTGGAACGGTTTCGGCCTCCAGTAATGGTAGAGATGTGTGTTACAAATCAGCAGCCCCATAGGAGCGCCTTTAAAATCTTTGAAGTGTGTGTGTGTGTGTGTGTGTGTGTGTGTTTAAGACACATCAAGGTAGCAGATACCTTAGGAGTCAATATCCTGGGAAGAAAAGGAAAAGAAGTGAGAAACGAGGGGCGTCTGACAGGTGTAACTGTTTTGTTTCTCAAGGATGCTGAGAAGCTAAAATACTTCTGTGAGTCTACAAAGTACAGAAGCAAAAATTGGGGTTCAAGCGGGGGTGTGCCCCCGTTCAGTTCTTGCCGGGGCCTATGTGGGAGCCCCCGGCCCAGTTCCTGCCCTGCGCAGCCCTGTGCCCACCTGTGGAGTGAAACTATATGGAGAACTGATGTCAACTATGGAGACTGCACTGGGCCCTCCCCCTTCTCTCTTTATCTGTCTCTCTCTCTGTCAAAAACAAATAAAAATAAATCTTTAAAAAAGATTGGGGAAGCCGGGATGGCTCAGTGGGTTAAGCGCTCACTTTGCAGCAGCGCTGGGGACCCAGGATCGAATCCCGGCCCCGGCCCGTGCGGACCCATGTGCTGAACTGGGGAGCTCCCCAGTTCAGTTCTCTCTCTGTCTCTGTATCTATCTCTCTTTCTCTCTCTCTCTCTCTGTCAAAAACAATAAAAAATATATATATATAATAAAACAATTAAAAAGGGGAAGCTGGGATGGCTCAGTGGGTTAGATGCTCACTTTGCATCGCCAGGGACCGAGGATCGAATCCCAGCCCCTGCCTGAGCGGAACCATGTGCTGAACTGGGAGCTCCCCCAATTCAGTTCTCTCTCTGTCTCTATCTCTGTATCTCTCTCTCTCTCTGTCAAAAATAAAAATAAATAAAAATATATTTAAAAAATAAATAAATAAGATAGGGGTTTAGCACCCTTAAGGAAGAGAGGTGGGAGAGATGCTGATAAATAGCTCAGGCTTGCAGTTGGGATGTGCAAAGAACTATACTTGGGAGTACAGCCTCACAAATACTGTAACCCAGACTCTAATCACCTCAATATCTGCACATATTAAGGTAAATTATTCTAAACCCACTGCCTTCCAAAGCATAAAGGGCCTCAAGTTATCTCAACAGTTTTTTTATACACAATGCTTGGTGTTCGGGGGATGCGGAGATGGCTCAACAGGTTGAGCACTTGCCTTGCAACCGCGAGGTCCAGGGATTGAATCCTGGCCCAGCCCATGCAAACCCACGTGCTGCCTCTCACATGGGAGGCACCCGGTTCTATTCCTGCCTTCACGGCCCCACGTCCACCTGTGTGGAATGAAACCATGTCACAGCTAATGATGTACAACTATGGAGACTGCTCTGGGCCCTCCCTCCTCTCTCTCTCTCTCTCTCTCTCTCTCTCTCTCTCTCTCTCTCTCTTTCTCTCTCTCACCTTCTCTCAAAAACAATAAAATAAATTTTAAAAACTAAAAAAGCAACACTTGGTGTTCACTTGCTACATGAAAAGACATGAGCAAATAACTGGAAACCAAGAGGAAGCACAGATAAAAGAAATGGTCTAGGCCGGGGGTGGCGAACCTGTGGCACGTGTGCCGAAAGTGGCACGTGGAGCAATTATTTCGGCACGCGGAATTATTGTTTTTTGTTATAAAAACATCCTATGCCTCTTATAGACATAAAAATAATCGATACCTCGATCTCACTCGATGGGTTGGCACACGAGACCAGCAAGTATACTCTTATTTCATAAACTTTGGCACTCAATTGCCAAAAGGTTCACCACCCCTGGTCTAGGAGAAGCTGAGATGGTTCAGTGGGTTAAGTGCTCACTTTGAAGCCCCAGGGACGGAGGATTGAATCCTGGCCCTGGACCATGTGGACCCATATGCTGAACTGGGGTGTGCTTCCCATGTGGGAGACCCCCAGTTAGGCACCTGGCTTGAACGGGCGTGCCTCCCATACAGGAGGCCCCCAGCCCCGTTCCCACCCTGCACGACCCACACCCACCTGTGTGGAATGAAACTATGTTGAAAACTAATGACGTACAACTGTAGAGACGACTCTGGGCCCTCCCCCTTCTCTCTGTCTCTCTCTTTCTCTGTCAAAAACAATAAAATAAATCTTAAAAAAAAACAAAAACAGGAAAGAAATAGTCCATGGGAGTTATCAGATATAGACTTAAAATATATGTAATTAATAAATGCAAGAAATTTATATGGCTATATGTATACCCTCAGCAGAGAACTTGAAAATATAAAAAGGACAAAGTGAACAATCTATAACTGAAAGATATTTGAACTGAAATTAAGAATTTAATAAATTTAATAGCAAATGAGAGATAGCTGAAGAGAGGATTAGTGGACTGAAAGATGGGTCAAAAGAAACAGTCAAATTGAAATACCATGTTGTTGTTTTTTACATACATACAGAGGATAAAAGAAAAAAACATTTCTCACCTCGTTTTATGAACCCAGCATAAACTTGATATCAAAACCTGACAAGCACACTGCAAAAAAGAAAAAGTAAACCAATCTCGTACATCAGCACAGAGACAGAAAGATGAAATAAAATACCATCAAACCAAATTTGGCAATATTAAAAAGGATAGTATATCAGCTCAAGTGGTTTTGCTCTAAGAATTCAAGCTGGTTTGCTATTCAATAATCATTCAATCTATTAGAATAGTATTGTATGAATTGTGGCCTGTTCATGCAATAGGATGCCATGCAATAATGAAAGTCAGTAAGCTACTGCTGCAGCAACAAGATCTTTCTCACAGACATGAGGTTGAGTTAAGAAGCTAAACAACAACAAAAAAGAACATATACTGTCTCATGTACGTAAAGCTCAAAAATAGGCAAAATTAATCTAATCTTACAGATAGCAATTACCTCTAGGAATAGGCCGACCAGACGTATCATTTGAAATGGGACAGAAAACAATGGTAGCCATTTCAAGCAGTACGCATGGTCAGCCTACTGACACCCTGAATTTAGCCCCGTGAGACCATACCTAGGAATAGGCTGACCATACATACTGTTTGAAATGGGACAGAACCATTGTTTTCTGTCTCATTTAGAACAGGACGTCTAGTCAGCCTATTTGGGAAGGAAGAAAGGGACAGTGATTGGGATGGGACATAAAAAAGGCTTCGAGGGTACTGATAATGTTCTATCTCTGGGTTCTATCTCATCGAGCTAAACCACAGTTATGATTTGTGTATTTTTCTGTATCTGTGTATACTTCAGTGTAAAAAAAAAAAACAACCTAAATGGATTTGAATATTGGAAATAAAAGCTGACACTTAGACACCCAAACTGTAATAAACCAGGTCATACCAAATCAAAATTGCACAGCCCTTTACAATTCAAAAAACTGCTTTGCACCTCACCTTACCTGGTCTTCGTCAGTCACCAGAGACAGTGTAGGGTGTGTAGGTGGATGTTAGTATCCCCAGTGTAGAGATGGAGAAACTGCAATATTGGAAAGTTCAGTGCCTCACCTAAGATGATAAGGCTGCTATCACAATGCCAAAGGTAAGTCATCTAATAACAGAACAATCCAGGGCTATTGAACTACTGACCATATTTTCTCCTTGGAGTCTAATTTAACATCACATTTAAACCACTCGCGTGAAATTCATAAACATGGTTACACAGATTCCATTTTTCTCATCGCTTCTCAAAGCGTGGTGGGTGGAGCAAGCATAGGCGTTAAAGCAGGAGTGTCCAAACTTGTGGCTTCCCTGGGCCACACTGAAAGAAGAATTGTCACGGGCCACACATAAAACACACTAACACTAACAATAGCTGATGAGCTAAAAAAAAGTCGCAAAAGCATCTCATGTTTTAAGAAAGTTTACGAGTTTGTGTTGGGCCACATTCAAAGCCGTGCTGGGCTGCACGCGGCCCATGGGCCACAGGTTGGACAAGCTTGCTTTAAAGTAAGATCACACCTGAGAGAAAGAAAATCCACTCCCTGTCACAAATAAACTGTGAATTTGGGCAGGGTACTTTATTGCTCCAAGCATTGCTTCGCTCATCCACCAAACGGACTAATAACACACCTCTCCATAGCGGTGCTGTGAAGAGTTCAATAGCTGACACGGCAGAATTGCCTAAAAAGCAACTGGCCCACAGTTAGGCTGCTTCTACCCTCCCAGCCACCAGCTTACAAGGGGAGTGAGTCGTGGGCCCCGTGGAGACCAACCCAAAAGCCCTCCACATAACTGTAATAAAGCACAGGGGGACACTTGAGTTTATCTACTTCAGCAGAGGCCCTTGCAAATGAACTGACTGGTTCAAGGTCATTACCCAGGAAGACCCAGCTGATATGAAGCCGAGGTGTGAAACCTACACAGGGCTCTCCAAACTCAGATAAATGCCCCGCCATCACTACTGCCTACCTCGCCTTTCCTCTGGGAAGAGAGGCTATTTCAGCTTTCTTTCCAGCTGAAGGCACAAGGAGACTCCAAGGTTTACCTAAATCCCTCAAGTTCAAGTTGTGCCAAGGGAGGGCTACCCCCAGGCAGAAGCCATCACTCCCTGCCCTTTCCTCCCACTGCAGCTTATTTGTAGCCTTTCTGTAATGTGTGGTCGCATTCCATTGTGAAGATGTGCTAGTTTATTCTCAGCCTTCTCTTGGGAATTCAGAGAGGACAAGGTCTATGTATTATTTGTTTTTATACGCCCGGAGCGAGAGAGAGAGAAAAGAAAGGGAAGGAGGAAAGCAAATGAATTTGAGGGCAAAAGCAGCAAGGTTTGTCTTTAAACCCCCCGGGATCTCTCTGTGTGCCTCTGTTCTCTCTCGCTGCCTCTTTTACCCCCGTGAGGTTTCCAAATTGGTCAGCATTCTCTTATTCCAGCCTACTTCTGGAAACAGCCCGCACCCCAAAACACACACACACACACACACACACACACACACACACATAGGGGCGCAGCGGTGATTTAGATGCTAGTATGAGTAGGAATTGCTATGTTGTGGGTGGTGGTGGTGTTTTTCACGTGGGATATGCATTTCAAGTATCCCCTGCAATTACCTGGTCTCTTGTTAAGAAAAGGCAGGTGAGGAGGATGTGGGGTTGGAGACAGGAAACTTCCCAGTAGCCATGAATTTGATCCTTACCTCCTGTGAAGGAAACGAGCCCTGAGACCACTCCCTTCATCTCAAAGCCCTTGACTTTATTTCCTGTTTGTCTTCTCAGATCCTACCGTTTACACCCAATTTCTCACCAGCCCACCTGTTCCTTAGAGACTGATTGTATGTCTCAGTCTCTCACCACAGGTTGTTGCTATGTTGTTGTGTTGCGCTGGCAGCCACCTCACCTGGGTTCTGCTGTGAACATACCCATGGGCCACCGCCATCTCAAAGGTCACATTAAGTCTGGGTGATGTGATGCAGTCGCTGCTGCTGCATGTTTGCTGCTTGCAGGCTGGGCTGTGGTTTACGAGGCATCGTCCTCCTGCCTCTGCCTCAGAGCCTGGCCCTGAACAATGAGCTGTGTCCGGCTAGTGCGGGGCCCAACAAGGGCCTCTCTGGTCCTTTTGCGCATGTCTACACCCTTTCCCTTCAGCAAGAGGTAGATGTTTCCAGAGTGCATCTGGAACCACCTTTCAGCATCCTACTGTTGGGAAAGAGGCCGGGGACACCTGTTGAGGCACAAAAGCAGCTGATGTCAACCCAGCCATGGGTTGGGGCAGCCCATGGTCACGGGGGTGTTTGAGGTAGGAACTGGGGCTCCAGTCCCTGCATCGGGATGGATTCAGATAGACGCCCTCCATGTGTGGATCTATAGGGGCGGGATTAGACAGGGGCTCACATTTTCCCTTCAAGGCTCAAGTCTACCCAGTGGGCACCACCCCCAATGGCTGATTTAATGAAAAAGGCCACACAAACCCATTTTGGTAGAGAAGACATGAACTTTCCGGAAAAGCGGCAACTGAACTTGTCCAGGGCAAGGGCACAGGCATCCACACACCACCTCAATTCCGAGAGCGAACAGAATGATGGCCCTTCTAGCAATCATACTACTAAATAGTGAACACAGAAGTGCTGAGGCTGCGTCTAACCCTTGTGAACACCCCAAGGGATTACATCATTTCATCTTTCAAAGAACCACTTTTCTATATTATTCTTTTCACATCCCAGATAAAGCACCCGAACCCTGGGAAGGTGACGCTACTTGCTCGTGGTCACACGGCTGGTAAGTGGCAGACCCAAGTCATCTCTCCTGCAGGTGCATGGTCCGTACACCATACCGCCTCCCCGCCGGCAGGCTCTTAGGCATTGAAGGAATTCATGAGGAGTTAAGTGAATACGTCATGAAAGCAAACATGCCACGCAGACCGGCTTCCACAGCCCCAAGGATGAGGTCCCCTTGCCCTCACTGGGCGCCTTGGCCGCGTAAGGCAAAACCTTTCCCTTCCAGTCCGCAGAGGGGTGGGGATGGGACCCACAGTTTGTTCTTCCCTTGGGGAAATGTGCCTGCCCTAGACCTCCTCCCTCGCCCCACCCCCACCCCAGCCCCCAGGGTCAGCACTGCTCGCATCTGCCGGCAGGTCCAGCGGATCTGTGGCCTTGCTGGACCCAGACGACATAGGGTCCGTGTTACAGGGCATCGTCCTGATCTCATTTGCTTCCCACGACAATCCTTCAAGGCTGCAGTCCTGCATTCATTTTACAGATCCGTAGTGTCCGAGCCGGGATTTGATTCCAGGTCCCTCCTTTCCAGGCCTAGAGGGGAAGGTCTGTCCATTACTTTGCTTGACCAACAGGTTGGCTGTTTCAAACTCTGTCCCAACCCTCTGGGTTGAAACCCTCCAGCACTCCAGCCCACTCCACGTATCCCCCCAAACCCGAAGCCAGCCCTGCCCCCTCCCTGAGCTGGGCTGGATCACATGAGCGAAGGCAGCAGCGTTCTCAGGATTGCACCACTTGGCTGCAGCAGTTCATTAAGAGCCCCGTGAGAGTCTGCAAAGGGCCTGCAAGCTCCAGCAAGACGCGCACACGTCGCTGAATCCAAACCATTCGCTGTGTTGTTCCCCTCGCTCAGGAACCAGTCCTTACCTGTTACCTGAACCTGGTCACATTCTTATGCCGCTCGTCCCGGGGCCAACCCTGAGCCAGCCTGTTGGTCAGATGTGAGGTGGGGAGGGGGCTGGAAACCTGGCCATGATAGTAGCTGATCGCTAAACACATCGTTGTTTATTGGCTGTGCCGTGAGCAGCCGGGACCTGCACGAGGCCCCTCCTGTCCTGGCAGCAGGAACCTTCACCCACGTGGGACCTGCAGTCCCAGCCAGGGCCCGGCGAGGGCCTGAGGCCTGGTCCGTGGCCGGGACGGCGGCCTCCTGGCTACACAGGCTGTTCACCTGTTGTTTCCTGTCTTAGAAAGGGACTTGGGAAACTAATTGTTACCAATCAATGTCACCCCAATAAATTTAACAATATTAAATAAATAAATAAATAAACAGGACTTGGGGGCCAGGGGGTCACATGTCCCACCAGCTCCCCCCGCCCCCGCCTCATGGTCTCTGTTCTGCCAGCATTTAAACTCTTCCTCCAATGGGCAGTTGAACCCCCTGGGTCCTACATCTCACGCGGGTCAGCAAACTCATTCTGTAAAGAGCTAGATAAGTAAAATGTTTTCAGTGCTGTGGGCCAAGAGGCAAAATCAAGGATATGAAGCAGACACTCACACAACAAGAGAAAACGTACTTCCACATAGTGTACTGGTGAAGCGTAAAATACGACAAAATTAATCATTGAGTACCATGCCCAAAATACAGGTCAGCTAATGAAAAGAATGGAATTCTTGGGGAGCAGGGGATACCATTTTCCTTCATTGAGATTCAGTCAGTGGTCTCTATCGTCATAACAATTGAGACGGATGCTGGGATAGTTCAGCAGGTTTCACAGTTGCCTCACAATTTCAAGGTCTCGGGATCGAATCCCAGCCGGGCCCGTACAAACGCTTATGCTGAACTGCGGCGCAACTGGCGACCGCAGGGATGGGGGTGAAGGTTCTCACCTCCCATGGGGAGGCCCCCAGTTCAGTTCCTGCCCCACGCAGCCCCACGTCCACCTGTGTGCACTGAAACTATGTCACAACTAAAGGTGCACAGCTATGGAGACTGCTCTGGGCCCTCCCACTTCTCTCTGTTTCTTCAGCTCTCTCTCTCTCACCATCTCGAAAACAATTTTTTTTTAAATTGAGAGTTCTCCCCGCTGCCCCTTGCAAGTTCCCGCCCTTGCTTCATCAGCCATACAAAACCAGGTGCCTGCCCCAAATTTGGCCCCTGGGCTGTAGTTAGCAGGCCCCCGCCCCCCCACCAAATGACCCCATCCCCTCCAGCTCTCCCAGGCTGGTCCTCCCTCCTGCACAGCGAGTCCTCCGCTTAGCACCGGGAGAGCCGGGAAGAAACTGTCTGTGGTCGCTGTCCCTCTGCTCCCAGCCTCCGCGGCCCTCGCGTTGCCATTCCGGCCGGGAACGCTGGAGTCTGGTTCAGACAGGGAGCCTCGTGGGGAGGCTGCTGCACCTGGGAGGAAGGCTCCTTCCCCACCGTGGCTGCCCTGCTCCCCAGCGAGGACCACCCCCCGCCCCCCTCCCCGCCTCCTGGAAGCCAGAGCCGGGGCTGAGCACTGGGCCTGAGGACAGAGGTGCAGGCGCAGCCAGGGCCCTGCGGCCAGGCCACCCACGTTGCTCCACCTGATGCCCAAGGAGTGACGTCACGTGGAAAAATGGCAGGAAGACCTACGTGGCAAGCCAAATACCTGCAAGACCTGGTATTTTTGGAGCCTGGCTCTGAGTGGGCTGGTAAGCACATGGCCAGCCAGGAGAGCCGGGCCTGTTTTCAGGGTCCCACGCCACCAGCCACTCACCGCTCATGGGACCTCACCAGCTGAGTCTCACGGCTTCGGTTTCTGTATGAGGAAAAAGTGAGGGGGTGGCCCCCCAAACTACTGTAACAATAACCGAATCAATGTGGAACTTTAGAAAATACAGAATCCTGAGCCCCACCCAGAACTTACTGAGTCAGGAGGTAAAGACACAAATACCAGAGCTGTCCCGAAAGTATCAAGCCATGTAACTTCTTATCGCGTTGACAATGACTGGATTTTTCCAGACAGCCCTCGTATATGGGTGTGTGTGTGTACACACACATGCATATATATATGCATCTGCACAGTTGTACACATATGCATGTATACACATACACATTTATATATGTTGTGTATACTCATATATCCCTACATATTGTCCATATGTGCATGCATGTACATATGTATGTGCACATATCCATGTGTGCACATGCATATACACCAATGTACGACACTATACACATACACACACATATATATATATATATATATACGTGTGTGTGTGTGTGTGTGTGTGTATCTTTGGTGATTTAGATGATTAAATATATTTTAAGATTTTATTTTTATTGTTTTTGACAGAGACAGGGTGAGACAGAAAGCGAGAGAAGGGGGAGGGCCCAGAGCAGTCTCCATAGTTGTACGTCATCACTTTTCAACATGGCTTCGTTCCACACAGGTAGGATAGGACAAGTATACATTTCTGCAGATTCAAAATTGGTGGAATCCAAATGTATGGCGTGAGAATTGCCTGAGTGAGGGGCACGTGAGAAATTATAGATCTTTAAAAATTTCCTGTCCCTGCACGTTTTTACTGAGGACATTTTCCAGCTTTCCCCTCGCTCAGGGTTGTGAGGTCCCTGCTTATTTACGCAAGCGAAGTAGCATTCTACAGCTAGACTTCTTTTGGCAATTACATGGGAAGGAAGAACAGCCCCTAGGCTCAATTATTTCCCCTCTACCGCCCCTGGGCAGGGAGGACCACCACTTCCACCCCAACATTTGCTCGTTCAGTCAATCAGCGGACAGCTGACTGTTTGCAGCATCATTCTCTGGCAGAGACTTCCACCATCTTCTCTCCCAAAACCATAGGACTCAGAGAAGCCAGGAGACAGGTGGGACCCCCGTAACCAGGGTGAACACTGTGGCAACCGAGGGGAGATGAGGTTTACCCACTGAGCCATTGTCTGTCCCAGCTCTGGTCCTCTCTGGGACTTTGCTGTGTGAGAACTTCCTGCTGACAGGCCTCCATCCACACCAAACCGCCCTGCAGAATATCGAGAACTGAAGACCAGCACGGTCTGCTGCGGCTTTGGGAGAGGCAATGGTTGGAAACACCCCCCGGGGCATCTTGGTTTGATTGCCAACACCATTGCAGTCTTCATTAATGGGTGATGCACCACATAAGACCCAAATCTGCATTCCTTTGTCAGGTAGACTTCGGGTCAGCCCCACACCCTTCACTGTCCCCATCGCTGCCTCTACCCAGAATGCAGCCTGCCTCCAGGTCCCGTCGGGCCCTGGGGTCTGCTCCTGAAGTTTCACTAAAGCACCAGTTCTCCATGCTGGCTGCACACCAGAATAAGCTGCGGAGATGCACTGAACGCCGATATCTGATGGCACTCCCCAAGTGTCCAGTTTCCCTGGCCTGCCCATCAGTGCTAGAAGCTTCTGAGAGGTGCTACCATGCAGGCAGGGTCAGCAACACTGGCTCTAGCCTTCTCTGAGCCCAAGACTTGTAGTTCTGCCGGCTCTGGTTTTCGGTAAGGGGAGCGATGAAGGTTTCCACTGATGTGGGATTTAGCAAATATGGTTAAATGACTGAGCTCTCTATACATTCCGGTTCTCTGGATGATCACCAACTTCCCATGGCTCAGAGGTCAGGCCACCCCTCAAGTTTCCTATGTAATGTGGGTTTTGGGGGGATACACATACATGAACACATCCACAACTAATTGAAAAAATAGTGAAAAATTCTCTCCTTAATTTAATGAAGGACTATTTTAAAAAACATAATGGTTAGCTTGCTGGTCTTCAAGACAGAATTATCAGGGTTTTGTTTGCTCAAACACACATAGTATACAGAGGTTACCTTAAAGCTCCTTGCACATGTACTAAGGAGCTTTAAGTCTTTCTTTAAAAGAAAAAAAAAGATTTTATTTTATTGTTTTTGACAGAGAGACAGAGACAGAGAGAAGGGGGAGGGCCCAGAGAAGTCTCCATAGTTGTACGTCATCAGTTTTCAACACGGTTTCATTCCACACAGGTGGGCAGGGGCTACGCAGGGCAGGAACTGGGCTGGGGGCCTCCTGCATGGGATGCACACAGCCCCTCAAGCCAGGGGTCAAAGTGGGGGTGGTGAGAACCGAACTGGGGGCCTCCCGCATGGGAAGCACACCCCAGTTCAGCATATGGGTCTGCATGGGCCGGGGCCAGAATTCAATTCTTGGTCCCCGGGGCTGCAAAGCGAGGGCTTAACCCGCTGAGCCATCCCGGCTTCCCCTAGTCTTTCTAATAGATTTGAAGGGATTTATGTCTGTCTGCATTTCCTGTGGCTGCCGTAACAAATGATCACAGACTTGATTTTCTTGCAGTTCTGGTGGTCAGCGTCCGGAGTGGGGTGCCCTGGGCTGACGTCAGGGCAAGCCGGGCTGAGGTCCCTCCTGCGGGCTCTAGGGGCGAACGCGTGTCCTCGTGTACTCCATCGTCTGGAAGCTGCCCGCACCCCGTGGCTCATGGCAGCTCCCCCATCCTCACGTCTAGCGAGGGCAGACCTGAGTCTCTCGTGATGCGCCCGCTCTGCTCCTGACTCTGCCGCCTCCCCATTGCAGGACTCCTGTGGTCACACCAGGTCCACCATATAATCCAGAAGCAGCTCTTTATTTGGACGTCACCAGGTAAGCCACCGTGGTTCCATCCGTAACCTCAGTTGCCTCTAATGTGTAACGTAACCCAGTCACAGGCTCTGAGGTTAGGGCCTGGGCCTCTCTACGTGGCCATGGTGCCCACCTGATGCCCAGATTATTCTAAGGGCCTACATGGTGCTTAAAAACCTTTCTTAGGGGAAGCTGGGATGGCTCAGTGGGTTAAGCGCTCACTTTGCAGCCCCGGGGACCGAGGATCGAATCCCGGTCCCGGCCTGTGCGGACCCATATGCTGAACTGGGGAGCTCCCCCAGTTTAGTTCTCTCTCTGTCTCTGTGTCTCTCTCTATCTCTCTGTCAAAAACAATAATAAATAAAATTAAAAAAAAAACAAAAACCTTTCTTAGCTGAGTGGGGGGGGGGATAAAAAAGCTAATCAGCAAATTGGGACCCAGGTGTCATCCAAATAAATCAGGAGTAGGGACAGTCCATGTGATATCTGACCCTTCAGCTTACTACCACGTGTGGTCATGGTGAAAATGCCAAGCACAACCTACATTTGTGCTGCGGTTGTGAGGATGCGACACGATCTTAATCTTTTAGGGGATGTTCCAAGAGATCCCAGGTTGGAGCTGTTTCTTCCTCATCAGGCACTTGTGCCTCCATTGGCCAGTGTGGCCCCTTCCCCTGTGAACTTCTTTCTTCTTGGTCCCCTAGGATCTCTGTCGGCCTCTACGCACCTAGACGCTTTATGTACAGATGCCTGTCCTTTTCCCCATCAACCATCTCTCTCTATCTCTTCTTCTTTCTTTTTCTGACTCTCTCTTTCTTTTACTCTATGTCCACACCTCTCTTGATCTTTTCTATTTCCATTGATTCTCTCCTCTTTCTTTTTTTTTTTTTAATTCTTTTATTGTTAAATTTATTGGGGTGACATTGGTTGATAACAATGACATTGTTTCCAGGTGTACAATTCTACATTACATCGTCTATGCATTGCATTACGTGCTCACCACCCAGAATCAGCTCTCTTTCCAACACCATATATTGGATGCCCCCTCCCTACTCACCCCCCCAGCTCTCCCACCCACCTCCCCCCTTACCCTCAGGTAACCACTAAACTGTTGACTGTGTCCATGAGTTTTTGTTTCTTTGTTACTTTCAGTTTTATATTCCACCTATGAGGGAGGTCATATGTTTCTTGATTCTTTCAGTATGACTTATTTTCTTTCTTTCTTTCTTTCTCTCTTTCTTGTTTGTTTAACTAACCACAATATTAAACCAAAGTATATGTTTTATGAGTTTTGTTTTTATTAGAGTTTTCTGTTCCATATTGCTCATGAAAAAGTAGATAACATTGTAGGTATCCCTCTCTCACAACAAGAGCACCTTATTAAGTTGGTTTCTAACTACGTAGCCCTCCATTGGTGATTTTCCCCCTTGTAGCTCAAGGGTAAAGTGACCAGATGTTAACATTGGTAAAGTGGGACACCATTGACTGGGGGGGGGGGAGGTTCTTGATTAAAAATTGGGTCTATCTCCCGCCGTTCCCTAGCTTGTCGTGCATTCTTTCCAAACATCGGGACTTTGTTAAAACACCGCGGGATGCGGGACAAATTGTTAAAAATCAGGACTGTCCCACCAAAAGCAGGACATCTGGTCACCCTACTCAAGGGTCCTCCATAGGAGCAACATGTTGTAAGTGAACAGAGGGCATTGGGAGAGGGAGCACGCGGCTGATGTCATTGTGTCCTCTGAAATCCCATTGCCAATGCCACAAACAGGCCAGTTTAAGGGGTGGGCAAAAGGCCTCCCAATGGACCCCTGCGTCTGGTTCTGTATTCTTCTCTTTGCCTTAGAGCCTTTCATGTCATAAGCAGGCGTGCACTGGCCCCTCACGTGATGCACTGGACCACACCCTAAGGGCACCCAGGGACTTGAGAGCATCTGGAACCTTCCATGACCCAGCATAGGCCTCCTCCTTCTCCAGGTTCAGCCAAGACCATAGCTCTTGGGAATCTGAAGGGAAGACGCCGCATTGTCTGCAAGGTGATGTTGCATGCTACAGAGACTCTGACTTGAGCCAGGCCCTGGGGGTCACCTGCACCCCGATGCCTGAGGCCAGGGCAAAGGGAATGGCCCATTCAGTCATCCCCGGCTCAGCTCAGGCCTGTTAACAGATAATATAACTCCATCAGGTCGCTGTAGCTCCTCCCCCATCAGAAACACCTGCCTCAGCCCCCTCCTTGGTCTCTATTTTTTTATTGTTTTTGACAGAAACAGAGAGAGACAGGGCAGGGAGGGCCCAGAGCAGTCTCCGTAGCTGTACGTCATTACTGTTTCGACAAGGTTTCGTTCCACACAGGTGAGCAGAGGCCATGCAGGGCTGGAACCAGGTTGGGGGCCTCCCACATGGGAAGCTTGCCCTGGGGAGAACCAAGCTGGGGGCCACACCCCAGTGCAACACATGGGTCTGCAACAGGCCGGGGCCAGGATTCGATCCTTGGTCCCCAAGGCTACAAAGCATGCACTTAACCCACTTCTTCCCCTCTATTTTTTTTAAGAGTTAAATGTTTGTTTATAATTTTTTTCTTTTGATGTAAAATGTACATTGAAGAAAATGCACACACCTTAAGTGTACATTTGTGAATCTTACATGTACATGCATGCTCCCATGTCACCTAAAACTTTTATACGATATTGATCGTTATCGCTGATGCAGAAAATTTTCTCATTTCCCTGCTCCACCAATCCTTGCCCCTGGAGCATTTCTCTTATTTATTTTAAATCAACGAGTCTGTTGGATATCTCATATGGAGTTGGGAATTTACTTTATACATTAGATTTGTGTGATAAAATATTATACATATACCAAATGAAAACTCCTAGTTGTTCAGTCAGTTTGAATGGAAAGCTGATCGAATGGGGATCTTTGGGCTATTTCTGTGGTTGTTTGATCATGGTAAAATATACATCCATAAAATTGATCATCGGCAGCCTTTTTAAGTGGACAGTTTGGTGGCATGAAATGCATGCATTCTGCAGTGCAGCCGTGACCACCGCCATCTGTAGAAGCCTCTGCCTCTTGTATAATCGAAACCTGCACCCCTGGGCCTCTTTTTGTCCGGAGTGGAAATCCTGGATCTGAATTCTCACTTCCTTGCCTTCACTTCTTCTGGCTTCTCAGCTCTTTTCCGCTGGGAAATAACTTCTGTTTCGATTAGTAGCATTTGTTCTAGTTGGCTTTTCTTTCGTTTTCCTTTAACTTTTCCATTTTCTTCTCTGCCTCTATTTTCTGTCTTTTTCTCTCGTTCTTCCCGTCTTTCCATTCTTCTTCCTTTTTCTCTTCCTTTCTTCTCTTCCCTGTCTTTCTTCCTTTCTTTTCCTTTCTTTTCATCTGTTCCTCTTGTTCTAGTCCCCTTTTCCATCCCTCTTCCTATCTTCTCCTCCCCATTCCCTTTTCTCATCTATCTTCTTTTTCCTGTTAAGTACTCCTTAAGATTTTCCAAACAACAGACAGGGACCTGCTTACTCTGGGACAATCCAAGATAAATATGGAGCTGAGGTCACTGAGTGGCCCAGAAGGGGACGAGATGTCACTGAGAAATGTTTGTGCTGAGAGCTCATCTGGTACAAGACACCGTGCTCAGCCCTGCAGCTAACGGGGGAGGCTGGGAACGCAACGCTTGGATCCAAGGCTTGGCATCGAGCGGGGCAGATAAGACGCATCAACACAGAAGGGTGATGTCACAGGGCAGGACAGGAGGTGCCCAACCGAAGGACAGGCAGAGCTCCAAAAGCTGTTTGTAGGTCAGTGGTTTAGAGCTTGTATGCAGTGGAATGTATTTTCCTGTAAGAACAATATTCTGAGTAGACGGGAGGCTGTTTGGCTGACTATAGAGGCCAATGTAACCCTCCTGGAGACGGCACAGCGCTCACGACACCTTTTCAGGGGCACTGACCTAGAAACCACTGTGTACCTCAGCAGGAAAAGGGGTTTCTGGTCCCAACTTGTTACCCAAACATTTTGATGTCCTTGCCTTGGGCAGCCTGAGTTGCGGGGGAGGCTTTGGAAGGAGGTGTGGGTGTTCTGGGCCACCAGGAACTGGCTGCGTGTTGTGTCCTTCTTTTCACGCCGCGTGCCCCCTCCCCCATGGTTAGAACTGGGGAGCAAACCTAGACGTGGTGGGTTGTTCATCACTTAAGCCTCAGGAGAGCAGAGCCTGCGCTCCTGAATCAGGGGGAGTCCTGGTCTAATGCCACAGAGGGGCGTTGTGGTCGGGGACACTTCAGGAAGGAGGCAGGGCCTGACCTGGGCCCACAGGACAAGCCGGGTGAGGCTGGGACTGGCACAAACTGGGGCAGGCAGACGTACATGGGGAAAACCAAGCACTCTTACCCGCAGCAGTTCTGAGAAAAAGGGCGGGGCCGTGGGGGTGGCGGAGTGGCAGGAACCTTAAGAACAAGCCTTAGCATTTTGAACTTTCCCTCTGAGCCAAAGCATGGGTACGGCCCATGAAAAGAAGTTACCAGGGCATAGCAGCATGTATGTGTGCGACGTGGGGGAAATCCAATAGTACGGAAAGTGGCAGCGAGGGTGTCACACAGGAAAAGTAAACGCTACTTCATGAACCCTGTCTTGGGTTTTTTTGTTTGTTTGTTTTTTAAGATTTGTTTTTATTGTATTTTGACAAAAAGAGACAGAGAAGGGGGAGGGCCCAGAGCAGTCCCCATAGTTGACATTAGTTTTCCATATAGTTTCACTCAGGTGGGCACAGGGCTGCGCAGGGCAGGAACTGGGCGGGGAGCCTCCCGCATAGGCCCCGGCAAGAACTGAACTGGGGGGCACACCCCAGCTCAGCATGTGGGTCCACATGGGCCGGAGCCAGGATTCGATCCTTGGTCTCCAGGGCTGCAAAGCGAGCGCTTAACCCTCTGAGCCGTCCCAGCTTCCCCCGTCTTGGTTTGAAGCGTGTGTGTACGCGTACGTGTGCATGCATATAAGCGTGTATATGTGCACACTCGCCCACCGGGAGCGGGTCACATCCTAAAGCGCGTCTCTTGTCTGTGGGCTTTGGAGTCATGGCATGTAGATGTGGATGTCTTAGGTGACTCTAGAGGTGGTTTAGGAAATGGGTTTCAGGAAAGAGGGCCGGGCAGGGGGTGGCCCAGGGAGGACGCAGTCAGAACGGTTCAGGGGCCAGGGCAGAAGCCTGGGATTCGGCTGGTGAGAGCAGAGATGGGATGAGCGGCACCTGGCCCCACTGCAAGGCAGAGGGCCTGAGACGGGGTCTGGAGAACCGGAGAAAAGCTCCACAAGTGTCAGGGAGTCAGCGGACCCTGCCCAGGACAGGGCTGGGGTTGCCCAAGGCCCGGCCCCAGGTGCCACTCCCCTCACTCCCCGACCCCTGCGGCTGCAGTTCCCAGGACAGGGAAGTGTGTGGTGTGTGTGCCCGTGTGTGTGTGCGTGTGTGTGGGTGTGAAAAAAAAAGTGACTTATTTTTCCAAAACTCCTGTTCTGTGTTCCATCTTAATTTCTTTTCTGGATTTTTGAACTTTTAGTTTAAGAATGCTTAAGTGTTAACTACTACATTTTAATAACTGATGTTTAAATCTCCAGATAATAGTAGCTATGGCCGCTGGACACGGAAGGAGCACCACACGTGCCAACACCCCCTCCGAGCCCCCCAAAGCCCAGCCTCCTCCAGGACAGTCCCAGTTCTAATGATGCTCACGTTAAGCTGATCAGCTAAAATCCATTTCTGTGGTTTTTATCCCAAAGGACCTCACCAGTCACGTCTGCTGCTGTTGTGATGAACTGGGCGCCTGTACCCCCTTTGCTCCTGACTGTCACCTGCTTGCCCGCCCGCTCGCCGGGGAGCGTGTGGAAGGCGGGCCGGGGCAGACCACTGGCCCTTTTGGGAGGTCGTAGCAATCCAGCTATGGGAGTTGTACAGGCTCTAAAACACCTAAGTGAAACGACTCGTCGAGCCACATTAGGCCGCGTGGAAGGAACCCACACTGTGGAGGGAAGCATGCTCACCCCAGCATGCGAAAGATGCTCACACGGGCGTGGGGGCTTCTTCTTTCCCTGCTCGCCCTTTCCAGGGAGTCTCAGAATTACTAAGCGCCGTGGAGCGTGGCAAACACCTTGCTTTATAGGGATCCAGTTTTAATTCTGTGAACACGGAGGCTACTCTCTTGGGTGAGGTCACAGTTTTAGGCTCTGTGCCTTTACGGTGTTGCCTCTCTGCCCCCGGTCAGCATCCCCATCTCGTCGGGAGGAGGGCAGGCGGGGGCCACAGCAGGATTTGCAGAGAGAAGCCAGAGCTCCTGTCCTCGCTTCCGCCCCCTTCCCCGGCCCGGTCTCCTCTGCCCACGCTTCCCACATCCTCTGCTGCTCCCTTGGGTCTTCCAGGGCCTCCACTGGGATCACGCCAGGGCTGAACATTCCCTGTAAATGAAAGCATCAGTCTGCATTCCAGTGCTGCCAGTCTTACCTGTGACTGTTCCATTTGTGCAGGTGACAGTCACGTCTTCCCGCCTCCCCCACTTCACCCCTTCCCAAGGACACTGCAGACCCCAGGCCCAGTGGGCACGGCTCTGGGAGGTGCTGCTCAGTTATGCGGCCAATACCCTGTGCCCTGGGCAGGGCCACAAAGCCAGCAAGCAGCTGTAATGAGCCAGCACCCTTGCGGCTTCTCAGCAGCCAGAGGGGGCCCGTGACTCAGTCGGAGCACTGGGAGAGGGAGCCAGAGGGGGACTAAGCCCTTTGCTGGGACTCCGTGGACCATCTGGTGGGCTTGAGACCAAGGACATGTGTGCAAGTGGCTTCACCAGGGACCCTCCGGGTGATGCAGGTTATCTGTCCCAGGAGGTCACCAGAGGGAACTTGACGATTTGAGTGAGACGCTCAGAAGAGCCCAGACTCGAAACCACAGCGCTCACTTCTTACACAGCACTTTCCATCTTCAAAGCCCAGCAGCTCAATTAGGTAACTGATAGGTCTGGTCATGTTCACTGCTCTCTAAAAGCGAGACTGCTGGGGCTCCGGCTTTCCCCCCAGGTGAAGTGTTTGCGCGTCGAGCCCAGAGAAACTCCAGAGAAGGCAGCCAGTCCTGCAGGAACCACGGCCCCTGGGCAGGCCAGCTCCCAATGGGCCCCGGGTCCTCAGCCGCCCGGGAGCACGTCCACACGTCTGTGGTTGTCTGCCCCCTTGAGGGCGTTCTGAGTATAGCAAGCAAATGGAACACACACAATGCATCCAGTAAGGGGAAGAAAACCCCCGTTTTTGTCTGAGAAGGAGTGTCTGGCATGCCCAAGACTTCTTAAAGAGAGGAAAATATTAACCCGGAGCATAATAACTCCTCTTTCTTTTAACTCATGACCTAGACAGGCTGTGTTGATACTGAGTTAACAAGTTCCATGGGCTAATACCTTCCGAATGAAATGAGAGGGTTCTTGAATTAATGGATGAAACTCTCCCTCGCACATCAGAGGACTGAAGGAAGGTAATTGCCTTCAATATTTATTTGTGATTTGGAAAATCCGAAGCAAGAAGGCTTTGAAGAAGTCAAGATCTGATTATAATTCTAGGCTTGGTGCCAGTGGGATAAATTGCCTAGCGACTTTTTGCAGTTATCGACTCTTTGCATCTGACGCCAATGGCCCAGCATGGGGCAGAGCCTCAGAAAGTGCTCAGAAAAGGGGGTCATTCCTATACGGCTAGTCCAAGGAAGAGTGCGGGGGCTTCAGGACCGCCCCCCACTGACCGTAACCCAGTCAGCTCAGGGGGCTGCCCGCACCTCAGTGCACTAGCAAGTCAGCCAGTAGCTTCGCCCACGAGGAGTCTTTGGTCTCTGTATGGTCTGAAAGCTGTCTGGCTTCCACGTTCTCATGACTTCGTTCTTGGGGCTGGCATGTTTATGAACTTCTTGCCAAACACAAAATTTTTAAAAATAAATACATAAATTAATTTTTAAAAGCCCCCTAAGTGCCCGCGCCTGTACACACAGCGTGCGCCCCAAGCTAACCTTTCTTTATTCAAGTTTTGGATGCAGAGCATTTTCAGCCTAGCCAGGTATGGTGTCCTCGGAAGGGGCTGGAAACAGGCCTGCAGTGGTTCCCGAGGGCCAGGAGAGATGTCACAGACGGCACACTTGGGGAGAGTTGGGGAGCAGCCAAGAGGGGGTACACCAGCTCAGCTAACTGCATCCCAGCCCGTGGAAGAGACCCCGTGGGGGTGGTCAGCGCAGATGCGGTGAGTGTGGGCGTGGCTGGCTGGGGATCCCCCCTGCTGCCTCCCCCAGAGCTCAGCCGGGTGAGATGTCAGACAGCCGGAGGAGGGGCTGACGGCCGGGGAAGCAGGGCAGTCCAGGCCTCACCGAGGGCCACAGCCACCCAAGCAGCCACGGGAGCTGGTGTTCCCTAGACTTTGATCACAGGGCCAAAGCGGGCAGCTCCCCGTCTGACTGACAACCTCGTCTAAGAACAGCCGTTCCCAAATGACTCCCAGGGTCACCGCGAGCTGTCCCAGAAAGTCCAGTCTTACGACGACACAGCCGCCGGACAGGAGCAGGCTGCCCAAAACCGCAGGGGGAAAACATCCAATAACCAGATCCGCTGACCCCACCCTGTCTGCAGTTACTCAGAGCGCGCTGGCCACGGGCCAGGCAGGCTGAAGTCTATCCAAATTCAATTTTCAATTGAAAATGGAAACAAGTCCAGCCAAGATAAACCCAGGGCCTGATTCAGCAGCAGTCCCTGCCATGGCAAAGACAGTGTCGTACAGGGACCCAAGGTGGGCCCCCAGCATCCCGGGAGGGGGGGGGGCAGTGTATATCGCGCTCCCAGATGCCATTCAATTGCTTTGCACATAGAAACTCATTCAGCATATAACCGCTCTGGGACAGAGTTACTGTTAGGGGCCTCGTTTCTCAGGTGAGGAAACTGAGGCACCAAGAAGCTAGGTGGCATGCCTAAGCTCGCACGGTAGACAGTGCAGGTTTGAACCTGTGGGTCTGGCTCCAGACCAGCTTCGCAGGGCAGGATCGCCTTAGTCCAGCGCCTCCCCCACTCCGACGCCTTCCCCAGCTGCGGGCCGCACGGTGCACAGGTGAGGATTTGGAGCCTCAGACTCCTATGCTGCGTTTGGTCCTAGCTGACATGTTCTCGGTGGTCAGACCTCATTTCCAAATGTCCAGAGTCCTGAAGATCTGAGGTGGCATCCTGAGGGTTACTCTGCTCTCTCTGCCTCGGATTCACTTCTAAGGGACAGGCTGGTGCCCCAACGGCCTATGCCAGCGCTGGGCCATGGGGGGCCCTGAGCTCAGGTCAGCACACAGCGTGGACAAGCGGGGCATCTGCAATGGGTGGAATTTAAAAAAAATTGATTTAGAAAAAAGTATATTAACAGATAATTCCTTTCTCCTGTGAGAGTTACCAGCTTCCTACAAACAGAAAGTATCTTACTATCTATCAGGTATCTATCATTTACCTACCTATATCATCTACCCACCTATATATCATCTACCTACTATCTATTTATCTATTATTTATCATCTATTATATTATCTATTATCTATCTGTCTATCATCTGTCTAATTTATCTATCATCTATTTTTCTACCAATCATCTATCATTTATCTACCTATATCATCTACCCACCTATCAACCATCTACCTATTATCTATTTGCCTATTATCTATCATCTATATCTATCTATCATCTATTATCTATCTATATCTACCATCTATCTATTATCTATCTGTATCTATCTATCTATATCATCTATTTATCTATCATCTATATCTATTTATCTCTATCATCTATCTATATCTATATCTATCTATCTATATCTATCTCTGTCATTTATCTATCATCTATCTATCTATCTATCCTCTATATCCCTACCTATGTGCATACATGTCTCAGACATTCAGGCTATTCTGTGAGCTTTTCATTATGAGCTCTCATTAGTACCTCAGTTAGAATCTAATTTCTCAAAATCGTTAGCCGTGTGACCTTGAATATGCTATTTGATGTCTCTGTGCTGTTTGGTTGGTTTTCGCATCTATAAAATGGGAAGCATTCGAGTGTTTATCTAATTGGATGGTTGCAAGGACTAAAGTCAGAAATCTATGGCAGAAGTCAGTCCAACAGCCTGGATCTTGTGAGCTGCCGATAAATCTAAGGGAGGCTGCTGTGGGTGGGATCGGTGGGGGGCAGGGGGGGCTGCATGTACCGTGCCCTAAGACAGAAGGCCATGTGCCTTGAGGAGAGCCCTGTCCTGTGCCGGCTGACCTGAGCTAATTTATAGTTTTCCAGGAGGGAGGAGGCCCAGAGAACAATTGGATTTGGCTGCCAGAGAAGAGAAACCCAATGGAGCAAACACAACTGAGGGTGACAGGCAGCTGTGCAGAAACATTAGGCCCTCAAACGGAGCAGGAGGGGGTACCTGGCATGAACCAGGGTCGGGGAGCCCTAAGTCATCTGCAGCTGGCCGGCCCGGGTGTGACCTGACACAGACCCCCTGGAGGCGATCCAGTGCCCCCCTGTGTTAGTCACAGCCACTGCCCCATGCAAGGCAGTGAGCCCAAGTCTGGGATATTTCTGGAAAACCATGCAAAACCCTCAACCTCTGCAGCAGCTTGAGGCGTAGGGCGTGTTGGGGTGTCTGGTGTCCCTGACGGCCTGGGGTAGGTGCCTGGCACTGAGCACAGTAAATGTGCCCTGAAGAAGAGTGGGGGTGTCTTGCGTGGGGCCCCGAGTGGTCTTGGGGTTGGTAGGGAATGAGTGCTGGGCAATGTGTCACTTGTTTAGACATTAGAAGGTGACAGCAGGCAGAGCCAGCTGCCCTAAAGCATGGACAGGACTTCCCCCCTGAAGTGATCCCTGTGGTGCCCAGCAGGGGCAGGTGGGGCTGGCCTCCCCTGTCAGGGACCCCCCCCGGGTAGGTAGTGTTCATGGCGTCTGCTGCATCTCTTCGTACAGGTTGTCCAGGTCAGACCCAAAGGCAAGGGGACGGACAGGAGTGATGGACGTAGCCAGGACGGAGTGTCACACAGACCCAAGTGGGAAGCCCCAGCCGGCTGCTCACCAGCCGCGAACCTGGAGACAAATTCTTTCGCTCCCCATCCGCACCGCGGGGCCAGGTTGTGATGATCTCCCTCGGCAGGTTCTCCTGGGCTGGTTCTGCTCCCCAAGAGCCTGGGGTCAGACAGCAGGTTGGACGGCGGTCCCAGGAAGAGGAGGGTTCAGACCTGAGAGGCATCTCAGCGCCCCACCGCATCCCAGCTGCAGGGCTGGGAGGGGACAGGTTTACGCCCATCGGCTGTCAATCAATTTGCACGCAGGAACTCCCTGGGGAGCTTGCTGGGTTCGTTTTGAGGGCCACAATCGTGACGTACCGCACACCGCGTGGCTTCCAACCACCCACGTGTATTCCTCACGGTTCTGGAGGCCAGAAGTCTGAGATCGAGGTGTGGGTAGGGGGTTCCTTCTGAGGTTCCATGCAGACTCCTCCCCTGACGCTTCCGGCCTCCAGGAGTGACCAGCACTTCTTCACAGCCCTTGGTGTGCAACCTCCAGCGTTGCCTGGCTTTCCCCCGGGGTGTCTCTCTGGTGTCCCACCTTTCCCGCCTGTCTCTCTTCCTCTGGCTCTGCCGTAAGGACACAGTCGTCTTGCTGAGGGGCCCACTCCACTCCGGGAGGCGCTCCTCTGAACTAATCACACGGGCACCAACCCTGTATGCAAATGAGGTCCTGGTCTCAGGTACTGGGGGTCAGGACTTCGACACGTCTTATTGAAGGATGCGGTTCAACCCACAACACCTGCTTACAAGGAACGGCTTCTCGCTTCTTGCCCCAGCGCATCTGTGTTTTTAGTGGGAGCCTCTCCCGACGAGGCACTGATACCTTGATTTCCGATGTCTGGCCTCCAAAGCAGTGAGAGAATAAATGTATGTCGTTTTAAGCCATCCCGTCTGTGTCACCTTGATCCTAGAAAACGAAGGCAGCTGGTGGCTGATTTGTCCCAGTTGTCCTGAACTAGAGGGACACCCAAGGCCTCCCAGGTCATGCACTCAGACGTGAGGACCCCAGGGAAGTTGTGAGGGTGGGGCATGTGTGTGCACGTAGGGAGCAGTGAGTGGTAGCTTTCAGTGTCCCCCCTGTAAGCCTCAGGGATGTAGCGGGTGGCAGGGGGACCTGGGGGATGAACCCGGCCCCTAGCGCTCTCTCGGGGGACAAGCCAGCAGGGTAGACTCTGTGGGCTCGTTCCTGAGTTCCTGTGTCCAATAGGTCCATGGGAGCGGTGGCTCAGAGCTAGGCAAGGACCACGCAGCCTGTGTTCAAATTCTGAGTGTCCCACCTACTAGCTGCGCCACTGAGACGAGTTCCTTTCCAGTGTCTTCCTCTGTGAGACAAGGACTCACATAGCAGCCCTCCATCGGCACGGAGAAGGCAAGATAAGAGGGGCCTGTGGCTCACTTTCAGTGATGCTGGGCACGCAGAAGTGGCCACAGCACGCCGACGGTGTGTCCCGGGCTCTTCCCGGGGCTGAGACTGCCCACTGGGCGCGCACCTGCAGGAAAGCCCGGGCCTTCTCCTTCCTGAGATTGGAATCCTGGCATCTGCTTCACGCTTCGCTCCCTCCCCCACGGGAGCTGCCCCAACAATAGCTTATAGTCGTGCCCATAAACATAATGAATGTGTGTAAAGCTGTTAATGACTCGCTTTCACAAAAATGGCTTCAGGTAGTCATCCTAACCACGGTGTAGCCCTACGATTATGGACGTCACTTTGCAAATCAGAACACTGAGCCTCACGGAGATGAAGTGACTTGTCGCGACCTCTCAGCAGAGACTTTGAATGTCAATGGCACCACCGTTTCTTTGGAGCGAGTGATAGGGAAGCGGGCGGTGGGGACCCAGGCGGTGGGGAGACGGTGGGGAGACGGGCGGCTGTGTATGGGTCCAGGCTCTTGTGAGGGAGGCTCGTCCAGCTCCCAACCCAACTCCCAGGGAAGCGCAAGCTCCGGGACGTCGTTGAGGTCTGTGTGCACACAGGAGCATGCCCGCTGCTGAAAAGAGGTCACTGGTACAAGGACATCAGCCGGCGCCATGCCCTGGCTGGACACATGTCTGCCACAAACGCACCAGAGAGCGTAGCATCTCTTCACTCAGGGGGTAGAGGTGGGGAGACACGGGGGAGCCCCATCCTCGTGGCCTCTGTGGGTCCATGGTCGACAGCTATAGCAGAAATGGCCACCACTCGGACCACTGTTTGCAAGGATAACAAGGAAGCAGACATGATGGCCGTCCTCTGGTGATCAGCAGGTTTGCTCTGACCTGGAAGGGGAGAAGGCGGAGCCCAGACCAGGGGAGGCATCTGCCTGGGATCATGCAGCAGGGCCGGGGGTGAGCTGGAGTCTGGCTGAGAGCGTCATCCTTCCCCCGGCCAAATGGCAAAGAACAGTGCGCGAGGATGGCAAGAGAAGTGCACTGCTCGCTCCTCCTCCGGGGCCCAGAGTCCCAGCCCCGGACCCTTCCCGTCTTGTTCATGACCTGCAGCACAGGTATAACCTTCCTGATTCATGGATTTGCAGGAGCGAACCAGAGGCCTCGCAGCTGGAGGCTGGCATTGCTGTGCACAGGCATGAGTGAGAGATGGACAAGGGTGATGAACTCCAGTCACACAGCCACGCTGTCTCCATGTGTCCCCCACACGCGCCTGGAGCCAGGCCAGCGCCAGCAAACACCAGGGCACACCACGTTCTCTCGTCTCTGTTCCCAACAAAAGCGAGCAAAGTGTGGTGCTGCCATCCGCTCAGCCATTGACCGAGAGCTCTACAGGCTTGAAATGAGAGGTGGCCCCCGAATCTTGAAAGGTCCGGGCCCTACAGCCTAGGAGCAGCAGGATCCCCAAACCAGCTGGATGTAGGGGCTGAACCCCACAGGAACCACCGGGACCTTTCTTTGCAGCCTTCTTTCCTGCCCATTCAGGCCGGGCTTCTTAAGCTGGGTTCTGACCCACGCTATCCGGGGTCCATGTGCACTGAGTGTGTGCGTGTGCGTGTGTGCATGTCCGTGTGCGTGTGTGTGTGTAGAGCCTTTCAAGGGGGCAGAAATCTGAAAAAGCGTTCAGAGTCACTTCTGGAAGCAGCTCTCCCCTCAAAGACCACCTCAGTCAAGGAGTGTCTGGGCGCGTGCACTGTGGTTCCTGAAGGGGTGTGCATGTGCAGAGGTGGCCAAGTGGAGGTGCATGCGGCCTTCACTGGTCATGTGTTAACTATAGAGACTCGCACACCACCGGAGCCACTTCAAAGTGGAGTCGGAGCTGCCACCCAGGGGAACTGCCTTGCCCGTCTGATGCCTCAAACCTATGGAATGTTAGAACAGGGCAAAGTAACCTTTGGACCGAGCTGAACACAGCCTTGTGTCCCACAGAACTGTTTGCAAGGATAACAAGAAAGCAGATATTATGACTACCGGGCTGATGACTACTGGCCTGAAAATGAAAACACTGTTTAGAAATCGCATCACTCTGTCCGCTCATTTGCACCATAGACATGCCGTCCTTCTATTGAAGTGATTGTTCCCCTTCCCTTTCCCATAAGTTCCCCTTGTGTTTGCCTCCTAATCAGAACATTGTTTGGGTTTCTCGTGAATCAGTGCTCCCTGAATAGCTATTTATTTTCTCTCAAATAAATGCGTGTTGCCTCTCACTTTGGCCGTTTATTTTTAGGTTATCATATCTGTAACATGCTGCAAGTCTTCCTGTGTACTATAGCACCCCAGCCTTGCGATGACGTGGGTATTTTTATTAATCGTTATTTGGCAGGTGAAGGTCCTGACATTCAGAGATGTTGTGGCCTGTTTGAAATTGCTCAGCCTAGTGACCAGTTACTCAGAACAACTATGGAGACGGCTCTGGGCCCTCCCCATTCTCTCTCTCTCTCTCTCTCTCTCTCTCTCTGTCTCACACACACACACATCTTCTCTAAAACAATAAAATAAATCTTAAAAAAAATGGGTGACATATACCGCCGTGCCCTTAAGTGGGATTTCTAGCTAAGGAATGGGTAAACAATGCCTCTGAGCCACCGAAGAGCAGGGGACACTAAGTGTGCTGAGCGCTGCGTCAGTTCGGGGTCTCCGAGAAGCAGACACACAGACAGGACTAGAGGCTCAGAGGTTTACGGGGAGGCACACCCGGGAGAGAAGGAGGAGGCGCGGGAGTGGACAGGAGAGCGTCAGACCCGGCGAGGCGGGTAGAGAGGCCCCCTCTCCCCGCAGCACAGTTCCCAGAAAGTTCCAGCCAAGCCCACGGGCCTTCTTGAGTCAAAGCTGTCTGTCAGAGGGTTCCGCCACCCCTCAGGAGGGGCCTGTCTCACGGCCGGTGGCACACTCAGTTGCTGCCTGCAACAGCCTACACCACACAAACTCCCGGGTGGATCCAAAGGGGTTGCAAATGGGCTCACGGTCGACCATGAGGGGCACATGTTCACGGCAACCACGGCGCTTCCCACGAGGCCAGGCACTTCCTGTCGCCCTCGCTGTTGGAGATGAGGGAACTGAATTTCTGTAAACTAAAAGCAGTTCTCCTGGACTGTGTGACCAAGCAGGGCTCCACCCTCCGGAGTCGGCTCCCTGGCTACGCCGGGGAGGGTGGTGGAGTGAGGTGTTAAGGGACAGGAGGTGGGAGATGCAGCGGGAAACACTCTCCAAGTTCGAGGACGTAGGTGGCATGCTTACCAGAAGGTGCCGGGGTCCAGGCGTCCCCACTGCACAGCCACGTGGCGTAAAGCCCCCGATTCAGTGCTGGACGAAGGACCGTTCGTTCAGGCATGGTGACAAACGCGGCAGGAAGAACGGCCGGTGTGGTGGGGAGGGACGCGGGCTGCAAACCTGCTCTGTCTGCCAACCCGAGACGGCGCTCTTCTGAGGAGCAGCCCGCGCTGGGGCCTGGCCGCCTGAGGGCTGAAGTGAGGTCCCTGCATTTGAAATGATGGATGGAAGGAAAGTGCCCATTCAGCTGTCCCTCCCAGCTGGTCAGACACTAACTGCGGCTGCTGAGCCATGTGGGCGCTGTCCCAGCTCTTGGCCGTGGGCTCGGGAAGGCAGAGAGAGGGCTCTTTACATTGAGGGAGAAGTGGAGAATGCAAGCAAGGGTCAAGCTATGCCCCCTGCTGACCCCTGCCGCTTCCATCCCAGCAGAGAGAAATGGCCCCAGGGAGAACACGACCTCAAACTGGGAACGCCAGGCATTTTCAATGGATTCTTTGACTCCCAATTAAGGAGACATAGTTTCTTCAAAGACTGAAGCAACTTGAAAGTCGCTTTTTCCAGACACCTTTACAACTTGTTTCGGGAACAATCAAAGGGCATGCATGCTGTGGTTCTAGCCATCCTGTGTCACATGGCCCCCAAGGATTAAACCTCGGGACCTCCAGCCACCACCCCCACTCTGTTGAGATGAGACAACACCAAGATGGGGACTTTTGATCAGAGCCCAGCTCTGTTCCACCTCCACTTTCGTCCTCATAGCTAGAGCTCTCATCGCTCTGCGGAATCAATGACTGGAGCCCTGGCGTGGCCCTCAGAGGGCAGCTGGCAGGCAGGTCGATAGCGAGGCAGCATGAGTTGTACCTCGCAGCCTTCACTGGGAATGTGGGCAGCACACTCAGGCTGAAAAGGGAACCAAAAAACAAAACAACAAAAAACAGCCCAACTGAAAAGTACAAATCACATTGGAACAAAGATGGTCTCACATGTCCTGTGGCCCAGGGAAGCAGAGACCCTCCCTGGGGTTGGGGGTTGGGGGTGGGTTCTCTCCAGGTAGGGGAGGGGTCTGCAGACTTGGGCAAGACCCTGGCGATGACAAACAGATAACAGGGGCAAGGAGGGGGCATGCCAGGTGGATTTCTTTTCTTTAAGGAGACAAACAGAACACTTGTTCTTTCAATCCTATTGCTTAAACACATGCATAGCTACTCAAACGAAAATCACACTGAGGCTGGAAGAATTACAGGCGTTTGGGGACACAGTATGGCAGAGTCTGTGGGGGCTCTCTTGTGTTGCTGAGGTGAGGGTGTAAATGGGCACCATCCCCACAGAGGGCCACAGGGAAACAGTTACCACGATTATAAACCCACATGCCCTCTGACCCAGCCACATCTTCTGAGAATTTGCGCCGCAGACACTTTCGAAATGTCATGTGTACGAGATGATTCATTGCCGCCCTGTTGGTGATGACAAACAACTGGAAACAAACCCAGAAACCCATCAAGAAAAAAGTTAAAGCATGGAGCACCCAAACCAGCCAAGGCTTCTGCAGCTGTGAAAGGGAATGAGGAAGCGCCCTATCCAGATAGGGACCACATTCCTGGGCATTTTGTGAACAACTGAATGCTGTGTAGACAATATCACCTTTTGTGTGATAAGGCGAAAGATCAGATGGTATATTGGCTTGTATTGGATTATGCATATTCTAGAAGAATCTACAAAGATATAGGAGAAGATAAGGAGAGGACATGAGCCAATGGGGGCTGGGATCGAAGAAAGAAAGACATTTCAGACCTTTATACTTTTAAGGACCGTGAATGCAGAGCATGTTAAAAAAAAATTTAATTAACAAACTGGTCGGTCTTACATAAAAATATACAAAATGGTCAAGTTCATAGCAATAGAATGCACATTCATTTCCAGGGGGTGGAGAACAGGGGTAGGGAGAAATGGAGCATGACTCTCATGGGCCTGGGTCTCCTTTGGGGATGATGGAAATGTTCTGGAATGGATACTGGTGATGGTTGCACACATTGCGAATGCGCTAAATGTCATGGTATATTTCATGTCATATCTATTTACCACAAAAAAAGAAAAAACCACTTATCTATCTTAACAGCTACATTTCCAATTTCATAGACCTTCATTTGGGGATCATTGTAATTCGAAAAGTATTTCCAACATCTCACTCATTCCAGAAACTAGAGTCAATATTTGTTTCTGCTCCAGGCGTTAAGCTTTTTCAAGAACGTTTGAGAGACGCCAGCTCACAAGAACCTCTATTTCACTTTTTTCATCAAGAGCTAAACCCTAGCAGGTGGAATAGGAGGTCAGAAGTCTTGGTGAGCAGGTTCCTGAGATACCTGGTGCTGCAGGAAGTATGGGGCTGAAGCCCTGTGGGCACCAGGGGCCCTAACCTACCAGCCACGGGGCCTATGGATGAAGCAGAAGAGGTGGTGACTTGCCCAGAGTGGAAGATCGCCTGGGCAACCAGACACACAGACCCTAAGACGGGACGTCTTTATTCTGGGGGCCCACGTCCAGCCATCAAAGTGCTGTGCGCGGCCCAGTCTGGGCTAGCATCCTTGGCTCTCCAAAAAGCCCCATGTGCAACCGGTGGTGAATGGACTACTTATCAGGTCACCTGGCCAGACAGGCGAGGGTGACGAACTGAACTGACTGACAGGTTAGGAACAGAATTGGCCCATTTGCATTGGATCAGGCAGTTGGATAAGGGGATTATGAGACTGGGTCTCCATTCATGACCTACCCAAGAAACCTAACTTCTGGGTACGGTTGGTAGGGAAAGAGAGTGTCGGAGGGTAGGTAACAGAACTTTTCAACATATTAACTCATTTTCTTTCTTGCAACCAACTTGTGAGTAAGGGATCTTTTCTATGTTATGGAACAGGGAGCCAATACTCTTAATTGTTTAAAGGGGCCTTCCCCAAGTTTCTCCACCTGTGAGAACTCAATGACCAGATCTTAGCGTGAAATCCTTACCTCTTTGCAAGATGCACTACCAATCTCCCACCAGGACTGTAAGTGGTGTGCGTGTGTGTGTGTGCATGTGTGTGTGTGTGTTGCAAGTTTCACAACTTAACTTGCTGCAGAACGTTAAAGCTATCCCTGATCCTCTCTCTGACTCATTTTACTCACTTGTACAGTGGAGACAACAATAATACTGACTTTGTAAGGTAATTGTATGAGACAAAATAATGAATTTAAAGCAGCAGTGTCATGCCTGAGCCGGGACTAAATCAATGTCAGCTTCTGTTATTTTCAAAATTAACAGCCCTTGTAACTGCAATAAATTCTCTATTATCTAGCACAATTGATAACAAAGTTTTCTGATTAATAACAAGCTCTGATAACTAGATTTATTATATAGATCATGATGGATTACAATGTTTGAAATATTAAAACACGATAAAATTGTCTGAAGCTGAATACAAAACTAGTTTTTCTTGGACAATCCAAAAGGTCTTTGGGGAGCTCATCATAAATACCACGTTCATGTTATGCAGATATGCGGCCATCCAAGTATATGAGGGCTGTCCGGAAAAAACCCAGCCATCGTCAATACAATGAGAATGGCTGCATGGCTGGATGCCTTCCAGACAGCCTTGTACAGTGATGCAGGTAATAGAAATGGATCGCAGAGAGTGTGCCGTTACAATTTGAAAATGCCGGTGAACGAAGAAGCCAATCAACTCTGCAGCTCGCTTCATGGTTGGAAGGGAAGACAGGCCCTGATGAGTCTTCCCTTCTTGACTCATGACTCATGACTCAGCGTTCTGTGTCCCCTGCTATTTGCTGGATTCCCCTGCAAGTTCAGAATCAGCCCAAAGCTCTTTCTTAAAAAGAACAGCTTGGCCCAAGGAAGTTGCTCAAGTGACATGTCCAGCCACCCCGGGAGCACAGTTCTTTCCCAACCACCTGACTCATGCCAAATTGCTTCCAGCTTTTACGGTAGAGATGTCTGAAAATACTTTGTCTTGCGCTCCCTACCAGATAGAAGGTTTCAGAGTCAATCATTGGGCAATGGACCTAAGGCCACCCATCCACTCCCTCAGTAGCCTCTCCTCTGACTCAATCAGTATCAGGTTACTGTTACTGTTTCCATAACTCATCAGGCCCATTTCCACCCTCTGATGGCTAATTCCCTCTCCCCACTGACATTCCCAACCTCCCCTCTATAGCTCAAAGCATTCCCTAACTCATTCAAGGATTCAGTTACATTCTGCCTTACATTTCAACATAAGTGTCCTTTGTCTATGCCACGGCTCCCATCAGCTACTTGAAGCAAGACTCTATGTCCAATACATTCTTCTGTTCCTTGTGGTGCCTAATATGGGGATGGGCACTCAAGGATGAATGAATGAATGAATGAATGTGTGATACAAAACCACTGCTCAGCACTCAAATCTACACATGATGAAAAATATTGAATTGACCCCCAAATTTGATTTGGCATTCTACAGCAGTGTTGTCAAACTTTAGCAAGCATCGGATTCCCTAAAGGGCCTGTTAAAATACAGATTGCAGAGTTCCTGGTTCAGCAGGTCCCGGGTGGGCCCAAGAATGTGTGTTTCTAACAAGTTCCCAGGTGCTATGGATGCTGAGGACCACACTTTGAGAAGTGGATCCAGGTGCCTTGGATCCACAGTCCCTAATGATGAATCAACAGATCAGGATACTTACAGGTCCCAGCTCTGCCATAGGTGAATGAGGGACTTGGAGTGCACAAGTTATGCTCGCTAGGCTTCCACAGCCGAAATTGTCCTTGCATGGTTGCTGGCGTTACTTTCAGCTCTAAGTGCACAAGGTGAAGTACCCTTCCTTGTGTCATCAATAGCGCTATCAACTTCAGGAAATCTTGGGGAACAAAGGCTTGTCAGAGCAATAGGTGCATTTCAAGTCCTGGACTCACAGGAGGTCAGTCCCAGGTGATGCTGAGTGCCATGGAAAGGCTGCAAGAAAAGGAAACTGAGGCCAGGCAGCACAACGACTGAGGAGGCTCACAGGGGCAAGAGCCAGACCTGAAGACAGCCAGGCCAGGTTTGCCCGTGGGACTAGAGCCTGCTCTGAGTTCAGTTGCCTTCCATGGGCTCCAGGCCCAAGGATGCTGGCTTTACTTAAGACGGGGAGTGGCAGGTCCACAGGCTGGCTCAATGGCCAAGGTCTTGGGAGGACATGAGCCTGATGTCATAGCCATGAGTTCTTCCCTGCCTTTAGGAGAGGTTAAAACTTGCCCAGACAGGTGGCATCTACTTTGTCCCTTGGCACCATCAGGTAGAGGTTTCCCTCAACAATAGGACCTGCACCCATCACTGAATATGTGAAGGGATATCAGCCCTTGGAGTCTTCCCCAGGGTAGAGTTACCAGGATTGCTTTCATATCCTCAACAGAAGGACCACCATGGAATACTGACCAACAGAGATGTTGACAGAAAGCCGTGTTCCACATGGAGATGATCATGTGAAAACTGGGATCATCACATGATTAACGATGGCACTCATGCGTTTCCCACAAGACCCATTCTTCACTTTTGTGTTGAGTCAGAACACTCAGAGTTTCAGACACTGCCTGCCCTCCAGCCTGCCAGCCTCTGAGCCCAAGCCTGGGCCATTCTTGGGACATATTGGCCACTGGGGAGCCTTCCAGTTGCTTTATAGGTCAAGTCAGCATCCTTTAGGCCTAGAGCACCTGATACACTTTTTGAAAATGCATATTTTCAACACCTCCCTCCCCCTCCCCCATGGCAGGGGAGTGTGGTGCAGCTCGCAACTACAAGTGAACAAGTTAAAAGCAGGGCTGCTGGGGAGATGCCGGATAGCTCAGCAGGTTGAGCACTTGCCTTGCAACCATGAGGTCTGAGGATCGAATCCCAGCCCCGGCCCAGTACAAACCCATATGCCCAACTGTGACACAACTGGTAAGCTCCAGGATGGCAGCAAAGATTCTTGTCTACCAT
Source organism: Craseonycteris thonglongyai (assembly GCA_004027555.1). NCBI lineage: Eukaryota > Metazoa > Chordata > Mammalia > Chiroptera > Craseonycteridae > Craseonycteris > Craseonycteris thonglongyai. Next base: position 8,436 of record PVKE010008989.1, on the reverse strand, counting down.
GAGGGTAGGCCCCCCAGTTCAGTTCCCGCCCCACATCCACCTACATGGAATGAAACTGTATCACAACTATTGATGTACAACTGTGGAGACTGCTCTGGGCCCTCCTCCCTTCTCTCTGTCTCTCTCTCATCTTCTCTCAAACAATAAAATAAATCTTTGAAAACAAAAAGTAGGGTTGTTGTTTTTGGTCTTCAACACTGTCCACCTCGTCGGATGCCTTAAAAACTGGACCTAGAGGGCAAATGAAATGAGTCACACAGAGAAAGACAAATACCATATGATCTCACTTATACATAGAATCTAAACAAAACAAACAAATGAAACAAAACAGACTCAGATACAGAGAACAAGCTAATGTTGCCCGCGGGCAGGCCTGGGGGTGGGTGAAAAGGGGCAGGGGAACAAGAGGGACGAACGTACAGTCATAAAATAAATAAGCCAGGGAGCTGTCATGTACAGAGCAGAGAATGTAGTCAACAGTATCCTAAGTTTGCATAGTGACAGGTGGTTACTTGACTTACCATGGTGATCACATCATAAGACACATAAATGTTGAATTACAGGAGACTCTCAGTGAGCCGGCACCCATGGGGATTGGTAGATGCTGGATAAATGTAAGTAAACTCTCTGTTAACTGGAACCCAAGCGACCAGCACTCTCAGAAAACCAGCAAAATCTCAAGCAACTGACAAAAAAAGAATTGTTTTTGAGAATGCCAGTTGCTTGAGTTGGGTTGACAGAGAGTCTGCTGGACTACGTTCTATGCCTGAAACTAATACAGTATTGTATGCCAATTACCCCTTACTAAAAACTTTTTCAGTTTTTCAATTAAAGTAATCTAGAAAGTTAGTGGCTAACCAGATAACTATACACATAATAAACATTTGTATTTGACCTTGAAGGATTCAAAGTGCTTCCCTGTGAGTTATCTTGTGTAATGACACTGCTTTGTCGCGATTGATGTCTCTAAAGATCGGTGGTCACATTTCATAGTGGCTCACAGTGTTCATGACAAAAAAGGAACAGCTCAAAGCAGGAAGGCAGGAAGGTGGGTTAGGCCGTGCGAGACCCTTCTCTTGCCTTCTTGACTAGAGGAAGCAAACCAGACTGCAGCTGCTCTGTGCTCGGTTTTGGCTGCAGAATCTACCTGGATCCAGGGATCTCCCTGAGGAGGTGTGAGAGATGAATGGCGCAAGGAACTGCACTGGGCAGTTAACATTAAAAAATATTTTTGAGTGATAAAGCTCCTCTGGGCACTGTTTTCTAGAAAGCCAAAATTGTTTCACTTCCATTTTCTAAAAAAGACAGGTGTGGGGAAGCCGGGATGGCTCAGCGGGGTGAGCGCTCCCTATGTAGTCCTGAGGTTTGGGGATCAAATCCCAGCCCCAGCCCATGTGGACCCATATGCTGAACTGGGGTGTGCTTCCCATGCCGGAGGCCCTCGGCCCAGTTCCTGCCTACACAGTCCTGCACCCGCCTGTGGAATGAAACTATGCAGAAAACTGATGATGTACAACTATGGAGACTGCTCTGGGCCCTCCCCCCTCTCTCTTTGTCGCTCTGTCTCTCTATATTAGGGTGACCAGACGTCCCACTTTTGGCAGGACAGTCCCGGTTTTTAACAATTTGTCCCGCGTCCCGCAGCATTTTAAAAAAGTCCCGATTTTTGGAAAGAATGCACGACAAGCTAGGGAACGGCGGGAGATAGACCCAATTTTTCATCAAGAACCCCCTCCCCCCCGGTCAATGGTGTCCCGCTTTACCAATGTTAAAATCTGGTCACCTTACTCTATATATACATCAAAATCAAAATAAATGTGAAAAAAAGAGAGAGAGAGAGACAGGTGTGACTCGTATTGGCATGAAGGAGAATTGGGGGTTGGTCCGGGGCCTCCGAACCCCTGGAGTAGCCTGACGCCCGGCCTAGCTCCCTGGCCAGGAAGCCGCTCTGCCCGCTGCGGACCGCGCCCAGTAAAGCGGGAAGAAAGCACGGAAGCTGTGCTTCTGCCCAGCTTTTCATAGTTTCGTGCACGCTTCCGTGCTTTCCTACCACAGTTCCCGGACCGAGGTAGGAAAAGCCTTTCACAGGTGGGCAAACTGAGGCTCAGCAAAGGCAAATGAGTTGCTGGAGTGGAACTTGAGACTTCAGTCCCAGTGCGGGAAGCCATCCGTCCCAAGTGGAAAGAAGCTACAGATAGAGAGCATGCTGACGGAGAGAGAGAAACCTAGTGTGGGGTTGGTCTTCAGGAAACCGTAACAACTGTTTGGTCGACTCAGTACCCATATTGGTGACACATATGCCTCTCGCCCAAGTAAACAAGTCACTTCTGAAAAGTCTTTTCAAAAGGGGGACCCCTTTGTCCCTGAATAACCTCTTCTCTTATCTCAAACGTTCATCAAAAACATTAAAGACCAGGGCCTGCTACTTGTGATAATTAATTGTCCGAATGAACCCAAAGTTTCTTTCATGGACTCCTGGGGCAGCTTGAAGCCAAGTGAGACCAACACTGACCATGGCACTGAAGTTCATGTCCACAGGGTTAGAACAGTGACTGCGACAACATCCTCCTCCTAGAAGCGCCTTAGAATTGGCTATTTATTCAATCTCTACTGGGTTTTGTTGTGCGTTTTTATTTTCTGCCTTACAAAGGGTATATTGTTCTTTGCTAAGATCCCTTGATTAAAAATCCAAGTGTTGCATAATCGTGCTGTTCCCACCCATTCGCCACCTTAACTGTGCTCCTTAGTTCTCATCCACTTCGGCTTCCCTCCGAGGCCCCTTGTGAAGACGTGGATTGGAAACCCGCATTGGTGTGATCTTGTCCAACACACTCGACTCTGTGCCTCAGGATGGAAGCGGGGTGGGGGAGGGGCAGGACGTGCTGAGGCCTGGGAATCGCTTTCCTCCACACATGACTTGGTTCTACCAAAATGACCTTCGGGCACTAACCACTAAACAGGCTCTGAGTTCTAGATCCAAACTGCTTTTATTAGTTGTCTCACAGTGTGTGTGAGAGTCCAGCCTGGCGCGCCACCATGGGTCAAACTGGGAAGACGTCGGTGCAGGCAGCCGCGTCACTGCTGTGTTACACAGCCCCAAGCCACCAGGGCCGTCTTCCAGGGGCTGGGGCTCCTCGTTGGTGCCATTAAGGTCCCTGCAAGATAGCACTCCAAATGTTACTTGGGAGTGCCACTGCATTTCACAAAAAACTTCTCTTTAAACACGGAAATGGCTCTTGAGACTTCTCAGAAATACCAAGTTGAACCTCTTTCACAGAAAAGTAGTATCACTGAAGTTCGGGGTGCTTTGATGATCTAATCCCTTCTCCGGCTGCCAGACAGGGTCAGCCTAACATGTCTCCGAGAGATGAGACGCTCGCTTTGTCAAGGAGATGTCACCCCTCCTCCACGGCAGCCACCTCCATGTCTAGCACTTGTCAATCTCAGGGAGTGTTTCACAGAGCACAGTCGCGCCCTTTCTGCACTCAGGGCCAGCATTTCAGGGTCTGGTGCTGAAGATAAGGGGGTAACATGTTCCTCCTGAAAATCCCATTTTCAGAGAAGCCCAGAGCCCTCAGAAGGTGTGCTTACTCATAAACATAGAAATCATTTCATCTGTGAAGACACATTGTGGTTGAAACTGTAGAGTTATTTCTTAGCGGGGAAACTGCCTTGATCTCATTTCTGAATGAGATCGCTACTAAGAACAAAATCAGTGTGCCTTACTTGTCTTTATCTTTCTCCCAAAATAAAATCCAACAACACAATCAGTTTGTTCCTAGAACATGAAAAAATGCAAGAACATGAATGGCTTAAAAATATATATATTTTTTATTTTAATGTCATTTTTAAAATAGGAACATTATGTTCTTTAACACCTTTCATGAGGAGGTGATCTGGGAGAAATAAATGAACCAGACCAAACTTACAGGCTCATCAGCTTTCAGCTCTTGGCGGCATGAGATCACCATGATTTATTTGGGGGTGGCCCCCTGTGAATGTTCAAAAGTCATGTCATAGCTCAGGCAACATGAAGAATCACATGCTGTAGGGACAAGAGCACTTTACTGCTAAAGAGAACACTGGAGATTACACAGCCAAACGCTTCTCTTGGCAATAAGAAGCCTGATGCCTGAGGACCAGGGCTCCTGTCCACATCACGTCTGGTCTAGTGGCCGGTCTAGTGGCCTTCCTTTGAGTGATGAGGCCACGCTTAGTTCTTGGTGCATATGAGCCCAGAGCCACATTTTTGCCTCTACTCCCCAAGGCAGCATTCCGACTTCGACAGCGATTTCACTTTCCCGTGATTTAAGTCTGTGGGCCTGTGGCTTCTAAGTGTCCAACGACACAAGTGAGAGACAGCCAATCCACCTCTCTGCCACAACTCCTGTCACGTGAACTCCTGCCTGGTTAGCGTGATGAACCATGATCATTCCTGAGCACAAGACACAAGACACAATCTGCATCAAGGCGTGAAACCGCCAAACTGGCATTGACAAAGGACCTGGAAGGAAACTCAGAGAGAAAAGAGAAGAGAATGAGCATCTTTTGTTTGGCTTCTCCGAACTCCACGTGACTTCTCTCCGGCTATTTGTTGCTTTCTAAAGATGGATAGCTTTCTCTATCACAGACGAACCCATAGACATTTTTTTTCTCCTATTTTTAATCTTTACAAGAGGCTTTGGGGCTGAATGCAGGAAAAACCAAGGGATAGAGATCTGTCTACTTTGTACCTGGACCCTTGGCCACCTGTCCAATGTGGACTGAAATCACAACAAAGCACTGCATTGACCAACTGCAAAGGAATCCTTCTTTCTGCTGCACCTGTCTCCCCACCCTTTGGCAGAAGCCTGAGTAAATAGGCACGTTGAGTGCCAGCATTTGAAGGTCAACAAACTCCTGCTTTGTCAGAGGAACCTGGGAATGAAGTCAGTGGACTTCGCGGAAATGCCATAGCTTCTCACGCCGCGGGTATTTGAGCCTAAGGATTAGGAGTAAAGAATCTCAGGGAAGCTGGCCAAGACATATGCAACAGACACTGATGCTGGGGCTTGGGGCCACTGGAGAGGTTGGGCAATATTGTCCCAGCTGACCTCAACCCCTGGGTTATGCACGGTGCAGCAGTCTTCCTTTGGAAGGGCCATTACAGATCTTCAAACTCATCTGTAGCAGAACTCTCATAGCCCCCCAAGAATCCCGGGCCCTGTGCAATCTTCCCATCCTTGGTGGGGCAGGGGGAGGGGTAGGACCTGTGCGTATGATATCTGATAAGATGTCACCCCTGTGGTTAGGTTCCATTATATAAGGGACTTTGCCTATGTCACTAGAGTCCTTGATCAGTTAGTTGACTTTGGGTCATGATCCTGTGTGAGCTGAGCTTGATCTGCTGACTTCAAGTTAATCCAAATGGAGTGTACCCTGGTGGGCCTGATTAAGTAACCAGATGAGACCCTGAAAAGAGGGACTAGAGGTCACAGAGGGAAGAGGTCAGAGAGATTTGGAGCCACAGCGACACTCTTCTGTTGGCCTTGACAAAGCAAACTGCAATGTTAGGAAGAAGGCCGTGTGGCTGGGAACGGTGGGTGGTCTCTGGAAGATGATGGTTTTGGTCCCACAAAGGCAGAGAGCTGACTTCTCCCCACAGTCAGTGAGTTTGGAAGTGGATCCTGAACCTCAGGTGAGACTCATAGCCCTAGTTGACGCCTTGACTTCAGCTGCTGAGACCCTACGCAAACACTCAGCAGCACCAAGCCGGGATTCCTGAGCCGTGGCCCCGCCGTGAGGTGATAAGTGCATGTGGTGTTAAGCTGCAAAGTCGGTGGTCATTTGTGAGGCAGCTGAGAAATCGAGCATGTCATCCTAGGAATGGCAGAGACAACACGTGCACATGTGTTCTCCACATCTAGGCGTTCTGTACCCACTTCTCTGTGTCAAGGTGAGAGCTCAAAATGAGGGCTTGTTAGGCTGACCAGCTGTACCATGTCACACAGGACAGAAAACAACGTTGACTTTAGCCCCGTGAGACTAGGCTGAGCATACGTGCAGTTTGAAACAGGCCAGTACTGTTCTTTTCTGTCCCATTGAAAATAGGACATCTGGTCGGGCTTGTTCTCCATACGGGCCAAGCAGGACGCTGCATGGATGGGAGGGGTGGGGGGGTTACTGAGAAGGCCTCCTGGGATCCTTACCCCCGGCGGTTTGGGTTATTGGAGGGCTGATGGATCTTGTGAACGTGTTATGAGGAAAGGCAGAGCATTCGGCCCATTGTGGGTGATTCATTCTCCTTTCATAGTACATGGTCAGATGATTAGAAATTGCTGACTTAGTCACACACTGCACAGATACCCTAAATTTGGGGAATGACTCTACCGGAAAGGAAAATACCCTCCCCAGATCCCTAAAGCAGATGGCTGAAGAGTCTGCACTCAGCTCCCCTAAGGCAAGGGCTATGGGGAGCCCAATGCTCATCTGTGCCCGGGGCCATTCCCAAGCATTCTTACTGTTCAACTGCCTCAATGGCTCAGGGATTACAATTTAAGAGTTGGAAATGACACAGAAGATTCTATTATCCCGTCCCTGCACTTGACAGATGAGGAAATCGAGGCCCAGGGAGGCTAGCCGCCTTGCTCAAAGCCTCCCCAGCCAGAAGCAACAGGGACAAGACCAAAACCCAGGGCTTTCAGCTTTTTCCTGTCTGGTCACCTTTCCTCCCACACAAAATGACCCGCGTTGCCTACTGGTTAAATGGCCAGTTCTCTGAAATGGGGCATCGGTTTCAGATCCTGATCCGGTCTGCAGCGAGCTGTCCTTGCGGTGCTGGGAGCATGACACCAACCCTTTTGAGAGGCCAGCGCACCCCCTCACTTTAGCTGCGCTATCAGCTTGTTGCTGTGTAATGACAAAGTGACTCAGCCACTCCAAGACCCACACCTCCCTGCGTAGGTTCGCTTCCTGTGGCTGCAGGAACAAAGTACCACAAGGTGGGTGGCTTCAAACGACAGAACTGTGTTCTCTCGTTGTCCTGGAGGCCAGAGGGCTGACAACAAGCTGTCTGTGGGGCCGCGCTCCCTTTGGAGGCCCTCGGGGGAGGGGGGGGACCCTGCCTGGCCTCTTCCTGCATCTGCTGCTGGCCAGCAATCCTTGGCAATCTTCGATTTGCGGCTCCATCACTCCATTCTCTCCCTCTATCTCCACGTGGCCTCTTCCTGAGTCTGTGTCTTCTCCTCTTCATATAAGCACAGAAGCCATATGGGATTTAGGGCCCACTCTGCTCCCATATGGCCACATCTTAAGTGAACGAATGGTATCTGCAGGGACTCTATTTCCAAGCAAGGCCACATTCTAAGGTTCTGAGTAAATGTGAATGGGGGGAGGGGACACGAGTCAACCCGGCACCCTGGTTCGATGTGTGTGCCTGTGACTAGCTCAACCCATTGCCTTAGGAGTAGAGATACATCGTGAATCCTCCCCATCACTCTCCTTCACCTGCCCCCACCAGGATTTGTGTGACCCAGGACCCAGAAATGAGAGAGTGAATGCTGGAAACACCTTAAAGAAGAATATCTAGCCAATGGCCATTGATCCTGCAGAACAAGAGAAGCACCGGGTTGCACAAGTCCAACCACAGCGATTTTGCTTCAGTTGGTGTGGAGCATGGCTTGAGCAGTGGTGGTTTTTATAGCTATCCACATGGTTCTAACATGTAGTCAAGAATGAAAACCTGGGAATCAGGGAAGCCGGGATGGCTCAGCCGGTTGAGCACTCACTTTGCAGCCCCAGGGTCTGAAGATGGAGTCCCGGTTCCGGCCCCAGCTCATGTGGACCCATATGCTGAACTGGAGTGTGCTTCCCATGTTGAGGGGGGGCAGTTTGGTTCCTGATAGGGTGAGCTTCCAGGTAGGGGGCCCCCCAGTTCAGCCCCTGGCTTTAGAGGGTGTGCGTTCCATGCAGGAGGCCCCCAGCCTGGTTCCTGCCCTGCGTGGCTCCCGCCCACCTGTGTGGAATGAAACCGTGTCGAAACACTAATGATGTGCAACTATGGAGACTGCTCTGGGCCTTCCCACTTCTCTCTGTCTCTCTCTGTCTCTGTCTCTGTCTATCAAAAACAATAAAATAAGTCTTAAAAAAGAAAAAAGAAAAGAAAAAAAGAATGGAAACCTATGCATCTAGTCCAGCCCCTCAGTTTTCAGGTGCAATCACTGGGGGCAGGTGGAACTTTTGCCACTCCCTCTCCCTGTCCATTTATTGACACCTCCAAGCCTAGAAGCTGCCGATTCTCTCACTGGAATGTCCTGCTCCCTCCAAATGGTACGAGGTCCCCTGAGTTGACAGAACAGCCTCCATGTGGTGGCTCGCCCCCTCCACTCCTGAGAGAGAGAAGCAAATAAGGCTCCCCCACGGCCATGGGACAAAATGGCAGCCTCTCACCGCTGCCAC
>PVKE010008988.1:0-46097 GCA_004027555.1 Craseonycteris thonglongyai | reverse complement strand
CCCGCCGGGAAGTGCCGCCGCCCTGCTCCACAGTCCCTGTTCCACTTTAGGCTCTGTGATCTGATTAGGGCACTGTGTGCTGTCCCTTGAGTTCGGATGTTAAATTGTCCACAGTCTTGTGGGGCTTCCACGCTCCCTAGGTCTCGGCTTCCAGCCTGCCCTCGATCCAGCTCCACTGTGACCGTAGTCCCCCAATCCCCCTTTGTTTTTGCCAGCCCCGCGCCGCGCTCAGAGTCTCTGTCCCCGAACTGCTGCTTCCCTTTCCCTCTCCCGCTCTCCCCTTTTTTCTCTAACCTTTGGGTGTTGTTCTGCGTTGTGTGGCTCTCTTAGTTGAGGTTTCTTCTCAGGGTTTCCCCTGTGGATTCCCCTCTGTTCACAAGGCCCTTCCCAGGCAGTTATCAGCATGCTCCTCTCATGCCGCCATCTTGGATCTCTCGAGAATATTCTCTTAAGGGCACAGTAAAAACAGCTATGGCCAGTGGTAGATAGATGTTTAAAATGTTCATGATCCAATGTAATAAATTTTCTGTAGAGGCATTGATAATATAATACCTACTACATGAAAGATGAAAGAAAATGAGTAGAATTAAGGTACACTAAATAAAATGGCTGCTTTTGAATAACTTTTATTCTTTTTTTTTTATATCTTTTTATATTTATAGAGAGTAATTATTTTATCTTCAGTGCATATTTATTTTTATTTTACTTTTGACAGATAGAGAGAGAGACAGAGACAGAGACAGCCAGAGAACCGAACTGTGGGAACTCCCCAGCTCAGTATGTGGGTCCGCCTGGGCCGGAGCCGGGATTCGATCCTCGGTTCTCGGGGCCTCAAAGCGAGCGCTTAACCCGCTGAGCTGTCCCGGCTTTCCCAACTTTTATTCTTAATATCTATAAAATAAAGCTTATGGCATGTTCAAATCACTGTACATGGTCAGAATAAGAAAGTTGAAAAAAAAAAAGTATGCACAAAATAAGTGAAGTAAAGTTTTGAGCCAATACTTCTCAAACTAAAACTCTAGATATGATACTGTGTTCTTTTGATATCAGTATATTTTGAAATAAATGCATCATGTTTTGAAAAGCATTGTTAGGTAGGCAGAGTTTGAGAGAATGCAAATAGGAAAGACACATGGTATTACAAAATAATAATAATAATAAATAAACGACAAGTTCTTCCTATTTCCAGAAGAAATTTTTCTCCCATGCAAGATTTCTATAGAGATTATACTGGGACTTGTCAATATTCAGTGCTACCTACTTTTTGTGGGTATACCGTATCAGGGTAGAAATGCTGCAGAAGTTGAATAAAAATGGCCATAGGGTGTTCCTGGTGCACTGGCATATTTTGTTAATGCAAAGATTTTTCCCATAAATGTATTTATAACCCTGTCTGTCAACATCAGTGTAGCCTTAGTGATTTGTCACTTTTTTTTTTTAAAGAAAATCAAAATGTAATCCACATTTTTGCAGACCCTGAGTAGGAAATATGTTAAACCTTTTCTAACCTAAACTTCCATTTTCTGTTTGCTTCACCTGCATTCTTATGGTAATCAAGTCGCAAAAGTAGTCTCCATAAAACTTTTAAATATGTGACAGTATCAAATATATATTCAAAGTATCTTATTACCTGAATCAAAATTCAGCCTCTTGTCCTGACATTTCCCCTAAGAATTCAGTGAACATTACCCTAGAATGTGTTACCTAAAAGCATTAAGATACATTTTTCTTTATTGATGCCTTTTTTGGCAATTAAGAAAGAACTATAATAAAAAGCTCTTGCAGAACATGAAATATCTCAGGATGAAATAAAACTTGTGGAATGTTCAAATCACAGTACCTGTTGAGGGGAAAAAAATTGATTAAATATTACTTAGCCTTTCAGAAAAAATGTGCAATCCTTAAAATTATTATTTTAATTGATTTTTGTCTACTAATTTTTATTAAGTATTTGGAATTTCTATTCATACGTTCTCTGCATGAAGATGATTTCTTTAGGTAAAATAATCATTAGCTCATTTATTCAGCAAATTTTCATAACAAATCCACATCAGTTTATGTGTTGGTGCCTGCGATACAAATATCAAAAAGAAACCACTGCCTTCACAGAGGTCATTTCCTAGTAATGGGAAGTGACAAACACATGTAGTACTCAGAATATATTCTGTCTTTATGTTTAATGTTTAGCTCTGTATATATTTCCCTCCATATCTCTCCACCAGTGATCTAGCTTACTCATTGGTGTTACTAAATCTAATTAAAGAAATATATATATTCATTTTAGTATCATGATAAATTTGAGCAATCCTCTTGAAATTATTTCTCTTCACTCTAGCAATCCTGACTCTTTCTAAGCAAATAACTGAAATATCTTCTATTTCAGTTACTCCTTTCTCTTGTTTTTCATGAGTCGTGCGTGCTTTCTTGGTACTTTACCAACAGAACCGTCTTTTCTCCTCACTCTACAAACATAACATGAATGATTTCATCTACCCTCTGCCTCATTCACAACTCATTCTGTGCCTGGCTTACATATTTATACCCCTCTCCCAAGGGTCAGAGATCTACCTACCAACTGGTCCTCTGCATTGGGACTTTATAAAGGCATCTGAAACTAAAGTATATTCAAAACCACATTTCATCTTTTCCTGCAAAAACTCTATCCAGTTCTTTGCAATACTATCTCAGTACTTAAGTCATTCTCTTTACTTTTCTCAATCTCATCCCTTCCAAGTATTCACGGAACACTGTCTTTCTCTTGATTTTAATGTTTCTGTAATCCATTTATGTCCTGCCACTCCAATGTGACCTTCTCAGGCCCTTTGTATCTTTCAACTGGATCTACCATTTTGATATGCAGCTTCTTTTAACTGGCCTCTCTGCCTCCAGACTATCCTCACTTGCCTTTTCTGCAGTTCAGTAGGGTGAAGTGTCATTGTAACGCTCTCTGTCATCATCTCTCGGGTTAAATTCTTTGGATATAGTGTGGGTTCATTATATGTGCTCATTAGCTGACCCCTGGGTTTTTTCTCCAGCTTTATCTCTTTTCATTTCTCTGATTTATACTCCAGTATCCAGATGCATATTTCTTCAAATTATCTCTTATATCTGAATCTTTTTACAAGCTCTTTTGTCTTTTTGGAATACATTTTCCTACTCTTTCCACCCGTCTAAATTCTACTTAATGAAGTGTGTGACTGAAGAGAACACCAGACAAAAATGAATTCAAATATTAACTGTCATTTGTACTGCAATGTGAGTGGGAAAAGTTTCTAAGACTCTGTAAGTCTTTAAAATAAGGGTGATGTGGCATTTACTTGATAGGGTTGCTGAAATAATTGTCATATGTATATCCAGTTCTTCAGTGCCTGGTAAAGGGGTTCAGAATATTCCACCCCCAAATAATGCTGCCTTGACATAAGAATTGTTTTGAACTGAAGGCAGTTTACAATCAACAGATACAGGAAGAGTTCTTGGCCATCCCCTTACCTGACTAAAAGCAGGACATTTTATAAACCTCTTCTCTGTATCAGGAGAGTGGAACAGTCATCGTTCAAGAGATGAAGAGTCAACTCAGAGATGAATTTACCAAAGTATAGATTAAGTAACTGTTACTTTCCATGGGTCCCTCCATATGTTTCTCAAGTAAACCTTTCTCCCTGCTTTGAAGCCTAAACCCTCTTTTCTTGTTAAAATAACATATAAGCCCCCAGGACTACCCGGTTCATTTTGAGTTTTACTTCTTTTCTATGAGCTTCTGTGCACATGAAATATCAATGAAATTGGATGCTTGCTTTCTTCTTTTAATCTATCTTTTGTTAGTTTAATTTGCTGACTCCCATTTCCAAAACCCAAAAGGGTAAAGAAAGGAAAAATATATATATTTTTTTGACTCTTGCCTAGAGGAAAGGAAATAGGCCTACGGTAATTTACCATCCTCAGTGCTTGCTGTGCAAAAGTTAATAAATATATATGTTTTATTAATATAAATTATACAGATTTTAACTGTGATAAAGATTATGTAGATGTTAATAACTCTTTAAGAAAATTGTGTTCCCACCCAGGATTTCTAGCTTTAATTTTTATTTTCTAAGCTCTCACTAGAAAACTCTTACATTACTTTCAGTGAATACATAGCTAAAAATAAATCCGCTTAAAAATCTAAAAATTCTGCCATGCAACACGCTCCATATTATTTGAAGTATACAAATTACTAGATAGCTGTGAATTTTTGACAGTTCGTCTGACCATACCACCTTTGAGGGATAAGCAGCCTCTGAAAATAAAGTAGTCCTTGAAATTAATATACCTGCGATGGTTTCTGTGGATACTTAAAAATAGATAATGGCTTCTTTATGTTCTTTCCTCTCTACCATTGTCACTGACTAAGGGTTGTGTAATTACCTGACCACCGTGTCAATAGATCAGATCATCAATTTGATAACACTCATGTTCAGGTATAAACAGCCAGTAATATAATTACCAATGCCTATGCCCCTGACAGGATGTACCTTTCAGTCATATTTTTTCTCTCCACACATAGTCACATTGTGAGCAGTAAAGAGATAGGGACAAAATTATAAAAAACAATATTCTAAGTAATAGAGCTACAATAACAATAATATATATATAATATATTTAATGCATATATTATCTTGCAGGAAGTTCACATTGAACAGGATTTCCAATTTGCTGTCCATTCACTAGCTAACATTTGGCTGCTACAAACAGATAGAAACCATCATCTGACACTTTAAGTGAAATTACATTAAAATTTTTATATATAAATTCTCTGTATTGTTAATTCATAGTTTTCTGGCTGATTTATTTGATTTCAGTATCAAAATGTTTCATAAACTTCATCTCATATGATTCCCTTAACCTTGAAATAATTATCATGTACAGAGGAATATCTTATTTCTAGTAAAATAAATTATGCTATTTAACTGCTTTCAAGACATATAGCAGAAATTTCAGAATTCTTTTTGTTTTCATTTTTAATATTTATTTCATTGTTTGAGACAGAGTGAGAGAGGGAGAGAAGGGATAGGGCCCAGAGCAGTCTCTATAGTTGTACATCATTAGTAGTGACATAGTTTCATTCCACACAGGTAGATGTGGGGCAACATGGGGCAGGAACTGAACCAGAGGCTTTCTGCATGGGAAACGAGAACTTTTTCTTCTGTGTCATCCCAATGTTACCAGGTGTGTCACGGTTCAGCATATGGGGTCACAAGGACAGGGCTGGGAATCAGACCCTGGACCTTGCAATTGAGGGGCAAGTGCTCAACTGCTGAGCTATCCTGGCACCCTCAGTATTCTTGAAAGGTTACTTTATAAATGGGCATATTTGTTTTATGACAATATAGTTCTAGCTTTGTACAATTGGAAGAGTGATTTTTATTTTCTCCTGCTGCTGTAAGAAATTACCATAAATTTAGTGGCTTAATACAGCACAAATCTATTATTTTGTAATTCTGTATGTTGGAAGTTCAACACAAGCCTTACTAGGCTAAAATAGAGATGTAAGCAGAGTTTTTTTGTTTGTTTGTTTGTTTTGGGGTTTTTTTTGAGGCCCTGTGGGAGAATGTCACCTAGCCTTTTGAAGCTTCTAGACAGTTCTTACATTCCTGGACTTTAGGTCTCCTTCTCCCATCTTCAGTGACAGTGAGAGTTGGTGATATCGTTCTCACGTCACGTCTCTGTGGTATCACATCTCCTTTGACTCTCACTTCTTCCACTTTTAAAGATTCATGATTATATTTGGTACATCCCAACAATTTAGGATAATATTCTCATTTGAACAGGAGATTACCTTGATGTTTTCCAGAAACCTGAACAGATAGGATGATGTGTATACATACATACAGAGATTAATTGATTGATCAATTGATTGATTGATTTTAGGGGATTGGCTCATACAATTGTGGAGGCTGAGGACTCTGAAACTGGGGTGAAGACTGGCAGGGTAGAGACCCAGAAAAGAGCTGAAGTTGCAGTTCCAGGCTGAAGGCAGCCTGGAGATAGAATTCCCTATTTCTCAGGGACCTCATTTTTTTCACTTCAGGGCTTCAACTGAATGGATGAGACCCACCCACATTTTGGAGAGTAATGTGTTTTATGTAAAGTCTGATGAAGTAAATGGTAATCTCATCTTGCAATAAAAATATCTTCACAGAGCATCTAGACTACTGTTAGGCCCAATATTTGCATACTATGGGCTAGCAAAATTGACACAAAAATTTAACCACCCAGAGAAACTTAGTCTAGGCAACTCTGTCACTGTAAATAAGAAAAGTGATGGTGACAAAAAGGATGATGTACCCCAGAAAGAGACACTGGCAGAAACTTCCCATTGAAGGCACTGAGGGATATGGCATGCCACTAGAACTGCCAAGGATTAAATATTGGAAGCTTATTCAAGCTTAGGAGATGTAATTTATCAAAGCATAAAATGATGATCACTGTGGATCATAAATTACATGGTGAGAATGGAAAAGCATTGTTCAAACTTGATTGTTTTTTTTTTCTAAACAGGGACAAATAATACTATAATTCTCAATGTTTCTAAGTTCAATATTATAATAAGCTAAATATCTACTAACTGTTTAAAAATATTATTTCTCTATATGTCTTTGACCAGCAGTTAGTGGATTTTCAATATGTTAACATCAATAACAACAAAAATAAGATTTTTTTGGCATGGATATTTTTAATCAGGTATTACTTTCCTCTTGTTACAGCTTCATAAATAAGTTTCATTTTGTTCATTGTGAGGCATTTCTTTCTGATACACAGTTAAAACTCACAAAGTAGTTATAAGTATTACAATTGAATGACAAAAGTAAAAGCAGATTTATTGTGATACATAGCAAATTCTAGAATTTGGAATAAGGGAATGCTATATTTTATAAAATAGTAACAGTTTAGAATAACTAAAATAGTAACAGTTGGTAGAATAAGTTTCTACCAACATTCTTTTTAATCTCAGCCAGATAAATTCCAATAAATGAATTAATGTGGTGTTTCTTTGTTTGTGTTTTTTTCCGTTTTTGATATGCTGATTGCTTTGGCATAATAACTTGGAATTTTTTAAATAAAATGCCTGCAACAAATTAAAAATTTCTTGGCCCTGATATATTTTTAATATATACTTAATATTTTAAGTAGCCTGTCTCAAAAATCTGCAATTAGACAAAAAAATCTGAATTACTTTATAAGTTAGAACCTTTCATTATATAATTAGAAAATAATATGATTATTTTTATTCTTATTTCATAATGAAATAATCTAATTTACAAAGCAATTAAAATGAGTACTGACTCTGGGTGATGAACACTTATTGCAACACAGAGATGAGGTACTATAGAATTATACACCTGGAACGTGTATAATTTTTACTGACTAATGTCACCCTAATAAATTTAACACTAAAAACAGTATATAGACTATACAGAGAGCCAACATAGATACAGGAGCATTTCTTGTAAGTAGAAACAGTGTCATTATTTTAATAGAAATTTACAAGCAATTGAACAATAATTTGACTAAACATTTTGATCAAGGTACTTGTTTAAATTTAATAAACTATTAAATTTAGGTTGATAATCTTATTTTTACTAAACCACTTACATTTTTTTGTGCTGATTCTCATCAATTTAGTCATGATAATATCTAAATGCATTCAAATGATTTTTTTGTGTATGTGTAGCTCTATGTTACTACTTATAATTATGACTGTGAGTCTGCATGGACATAACTACAAGTATGTCTACTAAAATTTCATATGCTTATCTTGGAAACAAAGGCAAACTGGCAATATCTATTAGATATACATTCCCAATAATCTTGATACAAAAAGTGTATTCAATTAATATGAAATCACTTGTAAATAATAGCCATCAATATTTATTATTATTTTTTTGTCCTTTATTTTCTCAGTAGTTTTTCTAAACAGGGTAGTTGCAATTCTTATGAGTAAGGAAAATTGTGTTAGTATAAAAGAGATTTTTTTAGAAAAACTCTTTTGATAGTTTTCTACCTCATATAATTTTGAAAGATCAAGTTTTGATTATGAAAGACAAAAATACTGCATTTAAGACATTAACATTCTTTCATGTATTTTGCTCCAATATAAAATATGAGTATATTTGGATATTTATGTTTTATATCTATACACATACATATTCACATATTCTTATGGTATACAAGTATGTGTATATATCACATGTAATACAAGGGAAACAATTACATTTATTTAAGTCTGATTTATAATTTGTTGTCAGAATTTGAAACAACTAGAAATATCTGAAGTTCATATTTTCAGGGCTACATAGGGCTCTCATTTGCTTGGACTACGCTGTACAAATTTAGAGTTTTTGCAATAAATTGCAGAATCCATAGATGAATTTTTATTACTGTACTTATGTTTTGTTCTGCTACATTACTAACAATATACTGGCTTAGGACCCTGGTTTCACTATCATCTTCTCTACCGATGTTTTGAAAAACCCAAACATGTTCACTTGAAACAGTGAAAGCTTTCTGGGGCATAAGCATTTAGGTAATTCAGTAGATTTTATTTACAGTATATATTCATGCTACTAACTAAATGTTTGAAACAAAAATAATTAAATATACAGTGTTCTTGCCAAATGATTCCTAAGCCATTGGTTGAAAAGTTGTATGTTACTCTAGCAATACTGCTAGGATGTGTGATTTTTACTTTCAATGACAATACATAGTAGTGAGGCAAAACACGTATTTGACTTGACTTCAGAAGATTCTAAGGCTATTAAATTTCCATTGAAATATGACTTATGGCATTAATATTTTTCACTGTGCAAAAGACCAGAAAATAGACATCATTTTAGTTGAACCAACTACACCAATTATCTGCTTGTCCACAGTTGATAAATCATTTATTTTCATGGTTCAATGTGATAGTCAGTAAAAAAAAAATAAAAATGTCTGCTACTGTAATTAAAGTGTATTGCTGTGTATCATTCAATGACAATCTAGAGTTGTTTTAAAATACTGTAAGGACAGATTTTTTTTTTTTTTTGGCAGTTGACTCAACAGAAAGTGTTAAGAAATATTTAAGAAATACCTTGTGAGTGCTGAGCTTGGAACTTAGCATCATATATCATCAATGTATATCCTACTGAGACCACAAGACTTACCAGAGTTATATCGAACTTAATCTGCTTCACAAACTAATGTTAGGTCCTACAAATTTCTGGTACTTATGGAAATTATTACACTGATACTGGGTAGTATACATTTTTGGTATTTATGAAATTATTAGTATTGTAAATGGTTTCAAATTTTGATGATGCTTTTATTAACCGCTTGCACACTAATTAACTTATAAATACTGGGAAGCATAACTTTTATCTCTTAAATAGAAAATATGTCAGTTTGGTAATGAGTAATACTAGAATTCCTTAATGCCTACATTAAAGAAAAGTAAAGCACATGAAATCATGTAATATTTGGTCATTAAATGACACTGTTCTAATGAGCATTTCTCTACTTTGTTTAATATGCTGGAAAATGGTTGGTTAGTTCTGTGATTACATTGTGGTTTAATTCAGAAATAATATAAAAAGCTAGATATTTTTTTATATTTTTAGTTACATGAAAAAGTAACTCTCACTACAAGGATATGGTCATTCATAGCTTCCATAAAGTTCATATTAATATTCCTCCCACACACTAATCTCAAAGAAAACTGCCTTGAAAACTAAATAGAAATGCAGATACATTAAGAACTTGTTTAATTAAATTCATTCAGGTGACATTGGTTAGTAAAATTATATAGGTTTCATGTGTACGGGTCTGTAATACCTTTTCCATATATTGTATATTCATACCCCAGAGTCACTTCTTCCATCACCATGTTTGATCCTATTTGCCTGCTTCTATCTCCCGCCCACACCCCTCTGAAACTCTGGTAACCACAAAACTATTGCCTGTGTCTGTGAGGTTTTTTGTTAGTTTGTTTGTCTTGTTCATTTGTGGTTTTCAGTTTTATATTCCACATATAAGTGAAATCATAAAAACTTTGTTTTTGCCAAAGATACTTTAACTTAGATGAGAGTAAAATGGGGCACAATCATACTAGTATGTATCCTTATTGTAGGAGATTATATTTTCTCTAATTTTCCTATAATTCTAAGGTAAAGAGAAAACCTAGGACCTATGATGTTAGGTCCTCTAACATTGTAAACTGGAAGGAAAGGTGTAGTTTTTTTTTAATCAATATCTTCCCATTAGAAAAACAATAACCTCCTGCTGTTGAATGACTTATAGTATTTGAGCAATAGTTACAAATTATTACCAATATTATAGTTCTATAGTAACATTTACTTGAAGGTCAGTGAATATTTGTTTTATTTATACACACACACACACACACACACACACACACACATACATGGGTGTCATCTGGTAACAGGGAGGCTGCAGGTCAAATATTTGGCAATCCTGACTCCATTATTATGTGTGAACTCTGATCAACTGTGATTTCTCTTGCATGATTAACACTTCATATATTTAAGATCCATTAAATTTTTGATTGATTACCATTATTAATATTAGTGTATAATATTTTGTTCCAACTCATCAATTAAGTGAAAGATCTTGAGTACTTTAAATGAAAAAGCATACAGTTATGCTTGAAATAAGCAATGCTTAATAGGTTAAAATTTATTTAAATTAGAAGAGTATTAGCTGAGCACTCAGGCACATACACAAAACAAATGAGGAAAAAAGTGGTATCATAGCAAACTTCTCATTATTGCAAGTGCCTTAATGGCAGAAAGAAATGAAAGTTTTAAAAATAGTTATAACAACATTTAAAAAGAAAATGATTGCAAAGTAATGATTTTCCTGAATCTTTTAAAATAATTTATTTTCAGTAAGCAATTTATCATATTTTTTCACACAGATAAAATACTTTATAATAGAAAAATAATTCCACATGTGTAGATATTAAACAATATGCTTTTAATAAAATAATAAGCTTATTTTTAGAGAGATTTTAAGTTTATAGAAAATTGAACAGACAAAAACCCATATACCCCTGTTTCTCTCACACAGTTTCTCCTATTATTAAAATACTGAAGACTCTTTTTTTGTTTATTTTCAAATTTAGGTTTTACAAATTAGCTCTAAATTCAGTTCTTCCATTTGCTCAGGTTCAAATTGTGGAGTCATTCTCTACCCATCTTCTGGCACAGATGTCATCCAATGTATGTGCAATCAGCTCTTTCAATCTCTGATCATATGCAGCATCTGAATAGTTGTAACCACCCTACCCCAAACCAGCTTCATTTCTAAAACTATTTTTATATTCTCTAAATGGAAATGGTCCTCCTGCTCTGACACCTTTCCGAAATAGGTAATATTAATGAAATATGACAGATTTTTGACTCCTGCTTCAAATCTATTCAAAGACTTCCTATTTTAAACACACGCAAAGGCAGCTCTTCTTATCAAAACATTTTTCCACCCTATAGACCCTTTTCCAAATACCTCTGATGTTGCTTCTATGCATCCTCTCTCTTTGATTGGCCCTAACTTTACCCTATTCCTTATAATTGTCAACCACACCACAGATAATTTCTCCTAGCCTTCAATATCCACAGACTTGCCATGTCATCTCATTTGGGCCTTTGCCCCAAAAACTCAACTACCAAATGAGGATCCTTTATAAAACAATACCTCTGGCTCTTCATTCACTCATTCTGCTTTGTTTATCCTGCAGACAACTGCCTTCAGTCACCATTCTACTTTAATTCTTTTTCTGTCTTTTTCCACTAACATCTCTCGAAAGCTTATGTTATCTAATAATAAAGCGAGTATATTGAAATAATTGAAAATAATTATAATGAGTCTCCCTTTTCTTCTGTTCATGATTACCAAATATAAAAATATAAGTAAGAAAAAAATTGTCAACATTCCACATCATTTATGTCAATTGCGGTATGCATTCCCTTACTCTCTGTTTTAAATTTTGGGTTATTTCACATTTATCAAAATTTTTCTAACATTCTTTCATCATGCAATGTAGCAAAGAGGAAAGTTTCAAGACTGTGGAGTTTAACTGACCTTATTTTGCTGTCTGAAGTTAGTCACTTAATAACTATGTGACCTTGCCAAAGTCGTAATTTCAAATTTTTACTTCTTTATATGTGAAATACAGATTGTAATACTCATATATTCTAGATATTCTATATCATAGGATATTCTGAATTGAGGATTATTTGGAGATTTTATGTCAAGTGTTTAGTATTTTATCTGACACAAAGAATTGCTAAAATTGTTAATAATTTATATTGGATATTGCTGCATTAGATAAACAAATATGGATATAGAAATATATAAAAAATTACTACTAAAAAGAAGAAGGATGAAAGCAGCTTTCCCACAGAAAATTTCAAAATAGAGCATATTTTAATACATAACACACTTCCAAAATTAATTGTGAAATTTACCTTCAAAAATTAAAATGATCACTTTGTGTGTGTGTGTGTGTGTGTGTGTGTGTGTGTGTGTGTGTATATATATATATATATATTCACCTGCATTATATAAACAAATATCAATATAGAAATATATAAAAAATTACTACTGAAAAGAAAAAAAGGGGAAGCCGGGATGGCTCAGTGGGTTGAGTGCTCACTTTGCAGCCCCAGGGACTGAGGATTGAATCCCTGCCCTGGCCCATGTGGACCCATGTGCTGAACTGGGGAGTGCCTCCAGTACAGTTCTTGCCAGGGTGAGACCCCAGCCCAGTTCCTGCCCTGTGCAGCCCCGCACCCACCTGTGGAATTAAACTATGTGGAAAAACCAAGGATGTGCAACTATGGAGACTGTTCTTG
The DNA here is from genome assembly GCA_004027555.1 of Craseonycteris thonglongyai. NCBI lineage: Eukaryota > Metazoa > Chordata > Mammalia > Chiroptera > Craseonycteridae > Craseonycteris > Craseonycteris thonglongyai. The sequence continues at coordinate 33,210 of PVKE010008988.1, read as the reverse complement.
GCCCTCCCCCTTCTCTCTGTCTCTGTCAATGTATCTCTCTCTGTCAAAAACAATAACAATAAGTCTTTAAAAAGAAAAAAGATAACAGTTTTCCCACAAAGAACTTGAAAAAAAAAAGAGCATATTTTAATGTATAAAACACCTCCAACGCTAATTGTCAAGTTTACCTTCAAAAATTCAAATAATCACTTTGTGTATGTATGTTCTCCTTGGGGAGAAAATTCTTTTTTTTTTTTTTAACTTTCTTTTTCTTTGTATTTATTGTTAAATTTCATGAGGTTACATTGGTTGGTAACAATTAGATAGTTTACAAATATACAAGTCTACATTACATCGTTCATGCATCGTATTATGTGCCCATCACCCAGTATCAGTTCCCCTTCTATCACCATATATCTGGTGCCCACTCCCACCTCCCCCCACAACTCTCCTCCCCTCCCCCCTCTCCAGGTAACCACCAAACTATTGAGTGTGTCCATATGCTGGTGCCCTCTCCCTCCTCCCTTCCCTATCTCCCCCCCTCCTCCCCGTCCCTCAGGCAATCACCAAGCTATTGAGTGTGTCCATAGGTCTGTGTGTCTTTGTAACTTTCAGTTTTATATTCCACCTATAAGTGAGGTCATATGTTTCCTGACTCTTTCAGTCTGACTTATTTCGCTTAATAAGATGGTCTCTAGGTCCATTCATGTTGCCACAAATGACTGTAATTTATCATTTCTTATTGCTGAGTAGTATTCCATTGTGTAAATGTACCACATCTTCTTTATCCAGTCATCTATCGAAGGGCACTTCGGTTGTTTCCATGTTTTGGCCACTGTGACCAGTGCTGTGATGGACATGCGGGTACAAACATCTTTAAAGATCAAGGTTTTCAAGATTTTTGGGTAGATGCCCAGTAGAGGGATGGCTGGGTCATATGGAAATTCCATTCGTAATTTTTTGAGGAATCTCCATACAGCCTTCCATAGTGGTTGTACCAGTTTACATTCCCACCAGCAGTGTATGAGGGTTTCTTTTTCTCCACAGCCTCTCCAGCACTTGTTATCCCTTGTCTTGTTGATTATAGCCATTGAGAGAATTCTTATAGAAATATACATCATGATTATTTTTAAAAATCTGTTTAATACACAACTATCACAATTTTGAAAACAAAAGTGTTTCTTATTTAGCTTTGTCAGTACTACAAAATTTTAATAAGTCGTCTTTTTATTTTTAGTTTTATACTCAGAACTCTGAACAGTTAAGCAAGTACAATCTGTAATATATGCATGTTATTATAAATAATACATGATACTTAAATGACATTTTACAGGATATGTCAAAAGGTGAAGACTGATATATAAACAGATTGACATTATAAAAGTATCTCTTAACTGTAATGATTTAGACACATTTAGAACATTGTCAAAGATAAAATAATAGCTCTTTAATTGACTTGACTGTTTAAGAATCATACTCATATCTTAAAATAATTACTTGATACAAACTAGAAATAGGAAAAAAAAACATTGTTTCCATAAGACCGTAATAAAGGAAAAAATGGTTGAATGGCCACCCCCACTCTGAGAGAAAAGAGAGGAGTAAAGAAGTAAACTCATAAAGTAAAGTGAACTCGATTTTTTTTTTTTTAAGGAAAATGTTATATTTTTCAGAGGGCTAGAAGAAATCTTTGTTACAGTGTATTTTCATTCAACAAATGAAATCTTTGATCTCAATATCAGGGTACAACATGGGCTTAGTGAGATGTGTTCATCATTGAATTCTTACATCATTAGTCTTGGACTTTTTGGTATCTGTTCTCTCTGTTATCCTAATGCAGTGTTGAAAATACTACTCAACATATTTCATGCACTTCACAGTCTATAAAGATAATTATTTTTCCAAAACTCTCTTACCAAAAAAAAAAAAAGACAGAAAGAAAAGAAAGAGAAAGAATGAATAAAAAACACGTCTGGATATTTTATAGAGGCAGGAAAGGATCTGAAGGCCCACCAACCCTTTTCTCACTAGAAGAAAAGAGAGTAGCTGAATGTTAATTTTCATTGACTTTATTAGAATAAGGAGTATTTTTGATATGGCTAAATCATAACTATAACTCTTTCACATTGTAAATGAATAGCATTATATAAAATATTTGCCAATGATCTGGTCTGAATAAAATAATGTAAATCGTTTTATCCGTAGTTGTTTTTGTTCATTTTGTGACCATATCTGAAGATAGCCTTTTATTAGAGAGATAATTATTTGATATCCTTGATGAGATATATTATAAATTTATAGAATGTAAAAATCATGTATATTGTAAATTAAAACACTTCAATATAATTTAATAGTGTAAATAATGAGGCAAATTAACAATCTGGCCATTAACGAAACAGGGTTTATCATGTTTGATGTATAAATCTAAATGTTGTCTTTTAAATTAAGTAAACATCTGTAGATGTTGGAAAAATATATTGAAGATGAAATTTGCTCCTTGAATGTTAGAATGTTGTGCGACAGGAACCAAGGAGTCATATATAGCTTACATAGAACAAGTAAATAAAGATTCCATGCCAGGTAGCTGTGAGGTATGTCTATGAGAATATTCTGACCACGAAGATACTGTACACCTGTGAATTGCATCTGCATTCCCCAAAACCAAAGTAGTTGTTCTTTTCATTGTGTCACCCACAATTACAGTGACATGGGTATCTTCATCTAGGTGGTTCAGTTTTCCAACACAAATTCCTTACTTGCTCATTACATGCCAGTTCCCGGTACAGAGTGAGCTGAAGATATCAGCATAAGTATATGAATGATCCTCATTAAGGAAGACATGTTTTCCTAAATGCAATAAATGTAAACATGATGTTTTAGTCAACATAGATGCAGCTCAGAATAACTTGACATTGCTTCCCCCCCCCAGCATAACAGAAATGTGTGTGTGTGTTCTCAAAATTCAGATCCAGTAAAATATCTTTTCTGTGCAGAAAACTGGAAATTCTTAACAGTCATTAAGAACTCATTATACCAAGACTTGGTAGAAATCCTCAAGTTCGAATTTATCTTAATTATGCATCAGGTAAAATTCTGGGCCAAACTTCATTCCTGGTCATTTCTTCAAGTCTAAAGACTAGAGCCTGGATTTCTCTTGCTCTAGTAAGACTGTGTCCCACATCTACTCCAAGAGCTACTGTCCACATTTCTTTACCATTTTAGTAGTAAATCTGTGGGAAAAATTCTCAAAACATACAGGTTTTCCATTCTTCCCACGTGACTCTGATAGTATACTTGGGAGCAAATGGGCGTTGGAGAAAGTGAAGAGTGTGAGTAGAAAAGGCCCTCAGACCACACCCTGAGGACCTTCAACATTCACTTATGGCAGAAGATTTTAGCTCAGAAAAGGGTACAGTTTGGGATAAATTATTAAAGCATGGGAAATAACTGTGGTTCATACTATGAGGAGCTAAATGCTAAGAGCGTTTCAAGAAACAGATTGGGCTAATATTTTGAATGTTGCTGCAGAAGCCAGTAAAGTGAAGACTGAAAAATGCCAAGTGCATTAAATAACCTGAGCACAGTCATTTGCAATAAAGTGGTGATGAAAAAAGCAAAAAACAAACAAACAAATAAATAAAATAAAATAAAACAAAATGGAGTAATTTCTAAAGGGAGTAGTGGAGGAAAGTCAAGGAAAAGAAAATGTTAGTTGATCACTTGAGAGTTATGAAAGAGAAATAAAACTGAATGTAAAATATCTTTGAAGACCTAACCTTCTAGACTAAAATACTCTTATTTTTCCTCCTACTTAAAAGTGTTTTGTCCTTTACCTAAAATTTCTCATACATATCAATGTGATTTAAGATAAGGAAATTGTTATTATATTCTAAGCATAATATTTACAGATATAGCTGAGACAAGATAGCAAAAGTCTATTGTAAGTATTCATATAATTTATGTATAAAATTGGAGGACTCATATATAGCTAAAATATTTTTATAAAGTAGCCATCAATTTTGTTTTCCACAAGCCATCTCATGAAAAAGGAAAGAGAGAAAAACACATTATTGTATTCTAACAGCAAAGCAAACAAATATGAATGATGAAGGTTATACTGATTATATAAATTATATAAATTATATTATATAAATAGCAAAGACTACGAGTAAAAAAAGACAGCCAGAACATTTTTAATATATATCAAATATTGCCAACTTTTTCTTTAAAATGTAACTCTGCAGCAACTTTGATATCGAGAAAGTTAATTTGAGAATATTCAAAGTAAAAATGTGGTCTGCTAAGTACAGGGTAAAATGGAAATAAAGCATACTCACAGATGTGTATTTTTTAAACATAACCATTTGAAATACATATTCATCAGAACTAATTCATCTAACTCCAATCACATCTTATTTTAGGTTCAAAAACACTGGCAATTTTTGCTTTTATTCTGAGAAAAAAACAATCACATTGGAAAGCCTTGTAGTTCTTCCAGTAATGAGTTTAATGTGACATTTGTGAAAATGCTTTGCTGTGACTAGAATACCAATGTTGATTTTACATTTTAAATGATGCTTCCAAACACATAGAGTGAGAACAGTTTTCATGTAGGGATGCATTTTTCCACCCTTTTTGATTTGAATGTGAATTAAATTGTAAATTACAGTAATTGTGAACTGTTTTCATGTTACTATAAAGTCTCAAATTGTGGGCTAAGTCTTATTCTGGAAGCAGAATCTCATCAATAGAAAATGATTTTCAAAACTGCTATTATTGATTTTTAGTTGAGCTATTTTCTTTATATGCAGGGCAAATTCCAATGATTATGCATTAAATCAGAAGTATTAAAATAAGCACCATTGCTATGCTCTAATCATAGTGAGAAAGAAAATTTCTGTTCTTTCAACCTTTTTTTAAGGTATAATATCTAGTTTCAGAATTGAAACTTGTATGGATCTATAATATATGTAGAAATATGAATTGTTTTACACCAGAAGCACCAAGGCCAGGAAAGTATGAATGAAAGTATATTCTTGAACGATTCTTATAACTTATGCAGCATAGTCTATCACTTAAGGATAGATTATGATAAATTAAAGGCTATAATGTAACTCTTATACAACCCCTAAAATAACACACAGAACTATAGGCAAGAGGCAACAAAGAAATACATTTCTTCTCAAGGTATCAGGTTGATAAAGGTAACAGAAAAATGCATGTGTAATTGTTGGGTGCTTTTTTCATAGCTATTTTAACATTGGTAAAATAAGCTCAATAGTGCCTGTTGCTAATAAATACCTTTTTTTCTGTTTTACAACTTATATACACTTATATACACTTCTTTGAGACATCAATCTATTTGAGTAGGCAGAGAGGTAAAGAAGACACATGTGTGTGCTGTAATTGTCTTAAACTAGAATTTCCATTCCAACTTTTATGATAGGTTTTACAATTCAGTAGTTTGTGAGTTTCCAAACAGTTCTAGGAATCTGTATTTGGAAAGTTACTACAGAATTGAGATAAATGATAGCCTTTTGAAGTACATGTGATTTCTTTCAATTGATTCTGAATTTCTAGGCTACCTTCATGGAAGAAATGCATCATTTTTTTATTTTTCCCCAAAGAAATCCTTAAGAAGTAAATCTTTCCTGGCAGCAAAAAGTCATCAATAAATTCTAGTGCTTTGGCAAGATGTTGTTAAATGGTGAGCTAATTGACAAGGATTTGTATAGGCGTGTTGCTTTGCCAGTGTGTTTTTTGGCATATCAGGAAAGAATACTGCCTGAAGGAAATAACAGTCTTTGGGCCAAAATGACACTATTGAAATATCGCTGCCCAAATTTTCAAAATTGCTATGGGATCCTTAGTACTCATGGGCTATGTTCTTACTATTTTCTGTTCCCGAAATATCCACAAAATCTTCATATGGCCAATTCTCTTTGTTAATTCATGTCCCTGCTCAAATGATCATCTCTGAATATCTGGCTTTTGTAAACACCAGTTCTTAAAATACATTTTTATTTTTATATCTTCAATCTAAAAAATAAAATGGATTTTATTTTAAATAAATTTTAGCAGTTACATGTAGTTATAGACCTGAAATTTCACTAGTGTGTTTTAACTTCTTTACTCCAACAGAAGTGGCATTTCTTTTATTATTCTTTTGGAATTACATAAAATCACCAAACACAACTATTAAATGTTATAGCCGCACACATTAGAAATTCAAGGTTGAAGTAACTAGAATGAAACAGCAGGTTTTAAAGGAACAAGACTGTCACTTAGTGTCAATGTTACAATTTCATTTATCAGCTCCATTAACTTAATGGTAAAAAAAAAAAAAAAAAAAAATCCCTTCATACTTTCTTCTCCCTGGTGCATATTCGCTTTCATACGCATCTAAACTAATGCTAATAGAGAGTAAAGTGATGCTATCAGCATTCTTTTATGTAGCTTTTATTGTTTTCCATAAAATTCTGTCACTGGGATAAAACTAACAATTTTATACATCTGGACAAGCCTTACAAGCTCCAATTTTTACTTTTCTAATTTTTATCAAACCCTTCTTTTTCCCTACTTTAACTTACAGTGCTTTGGTCAAGTGAAAGTTAAAATATCAAAAAGTCAGAAACCCCATGAAATAAAACCAAGCAATGTACTACCTTTTTCTTCTCTACCTTCATATGAACAATTTAAGATGACTATTTACCTCTCCAATCCTAATTTATATTGCAGACAGCTACACAATAGACTTTCTGGTATTTAATGCTGAAAAGCCCAATTGGTGATGTGTAGTAAAGTTTTACTGCTTGTCTCAATAAAAAGGGAGCAATTCCTACTTTGCAGTTGAAAAGTTCAACCTTTATCTGTTTAGCCAGCTTTAATTCAAGAATAGGTCTCTTTTTCACAGAAAGGAGAAATGCTGAGGCAACACACCATTTCCAGCCACCCCCTGTGCAAGATAATTTGCCTGCTGATGCTTGTGTATTTTCTCTCTCACTCTCAGGGAGTGTGCCTTGTTTGATTTATAAAGAACCCTTCCTTACCTGAAGAATGTGTCAATAACTTATTTTCTGCCGGACCCTTTTTTTGTGTGTATTAATTAGTCTACAGATATTAAGTATGCCATGTTATTACTCAGTTATGCACTTTTAAAATCACATGGAATCTCTTGAGAGTCCTATGTTATATACAGAACATTTAAATAAAATGTGTAAGTTAAATCTGACATGTAGCTTATTGCCATGGATCAATATGTCAGAGACATAGGTACTTGATTATAAAGGTAATTATCTCAATTTCTTTAATGTTCAGCTTTTTGAAAACACAAATCTATTTTTGAAATATTTAACTGAAGCTATACCCTCTGTATTTTTGCCTAATAGGTATTCATTAAAGAAGTGCTAAGGATACAAAATAATAGTTAAATAAATTTCATCATATCTTTCACGGCTTTACATTTTTAACTTTTTATTTTTCTGACAGAACTTAATTCTTTTTTTCTTCTTTCTTTTTTTTTTTTTTTTCTGGCCTCACTTATAAGTTGTTTCACTTTGGTTCAGTCAATTAACTTTTCTTTTTGTTATAATAACTGTATAATAACCAATTATTTTACAAGGTTATCTGAAAATCTAGTGAGATAAAATATAATTTTTTTCTCTAAAAAACATACAATATTATAACAAAAATGTAAAATCTGTACTAAAATGCAAATACAATATATATTTTAAAATATATATATTTTTTATTTATTTTTGACAGAGAGAGAGAGAGAGAGAGATACAGAGACAGAGAGAGAACTGAACTGGGGGAGCTCCCAGTTCAGCATATGGTTCCGCACGGGCCGGGGCCAGGATTCGAATGCCGACCCCCCCGGCGCTGCAAAGTGAACGTGAACGCCCAACCCACTGAGCCATCCCGGCTTCCCTGACAATATTTTTTTTTAAATTAACTATATATATTTTTAGACATCTGTGGTTTATCTTAGGTAAAAACAAAACAAGATCACATAATAGATTTGGACACCTGATACTTTATTACTACTATGACATGGGGCTATTGAAGACTAGTTTGTCTTTATGAGGACTAAAGTCATTTTTCTTCTTGGTGATATTTACTTATAAATATTGCAAATATTTCTGGTCTAGTAAATAATTTTGCAAATGTTTTTAAGTGAAGAACTGAGATGATGGGGTTTGGGATGGAATGCTATGAGAAAAGGAAGTGTTTTTCCACATGATAAAATTTCAGAATGTTTACAAGCTGTAAGGTGAGGGTAGAGAAAGAGTGGGTCAGGTTCATTCATTTTCCACATGAAGTCCCTACATTTAGTTTGAAATGGATTACACCTCCTTCGGTTCTAACCTTTATGGTCTTACTTATCCTCTGCATAGCAAACAGATATGTGAGATTTCTTCATTTCTATATTTCACTCAAATGCACTTTTTCAAACTGAGATAAAAAGCATAATGTGTATCTGGTTTCCATTTTTAGTTTCTTTTACTACGTGCTTTTGAAACTTGACAAGTGAATTTTTTTTTAAGATTCGTTTTTGTTGTTTTTGACAGAGAGAGAGAGAGAGAGAGAGAGAGAGAGAGAGAGAGAGAGAGAGAGAGAGAGAGCTACAAAGACAGAGAAAGGGGAGGGCCCAGAACAGTCCCCATAGTTGCACATCATTGGTTTTTCCACATAGTTTCATTCCACAGGAGGGTGTGGGGCTGCACAGGAGGGCAGGAACTGGGCCGGGGTCTCACCCTAGTGGGAACCGAACTGGGGGAACTCCCCAGTTCAGCATATGAGTCAGCACGGCCAGGGTTGGGATTCGATCCTCGGTCCTGGGGGCTGCAAAGTGAGTGCTTAACCTACTGAGCCATCCCGGCTTCCCCAACAAGTGAAATTTTAATCACCTGGCAAAGTATTTGAACTTTCAGAGTCAACTGAAAATCATATATTTAAAATTTATGCTTCCATATTGATCATGCTCTCTTTTATGCATATGCTCTATGATTCAAATATTTTCACATATTGATAAAATTTTCTGCTCTAATAGTTTTGGGATTGTTAATAGCTTTAATAATTGTATTGATCTTTGTTTTTGTGATTTAAAAATATGATTTATATATTAGTTTATTTTTCAATATAGAATTTATTGTGGTAAAATTGGAGAGGAAACTTAATATCCCAGGAACATAAATGTTCAATGAGATATTCATAGGCAGACATAATATTAAGAATAGTAGATATTATTGCCATAGTAAAGAAAATTATTTTGAAAAATATTAAAAATAAGAGTATATTGCTAAAATATATGAGAAAACTTGGTAATAAATGGATTATGTAGTATGTCCCAAAGTTATTTTTATGTATATACATATATATAAGAATATGATAATAGATATAGTTACTAGAAGGAAATATATTTATTATATGTTTATATGTTAATGATACATATTTTCCTGGGTGCTATGGCTAGGAGAATTTTTTTCCATGTAATTAACAATATTGGTGTAATAAGTATAAATAAATTTTAGTATTTGAATATAAATATATATTTTAGTAGTATTAGGAAATCAGATATGTTCTATAACATAGTTTTACAAGAACAAAAGTATTAGAATTTGTCAAAAAACTTCCCTAATCTGTGAAATGAACCTGTGTCTGTTCTAGATTTGTAACTATTTTTATTCCCAGGACATTTAGTTAAAATATAAGCAGTGTTCTTCTAGGTACTATTCCAAGTATGTGTGTATCTAATATAATTTCAGATTGTTAAGCATGAGCATTGGGTAATCTTTTGATGAGGTTTCCTTGTTGCATCAAACCAAAGTTCACATTAATGTAGTGTGTGAGTTGCAGTAACAGAATTCTCAATTCTACTTTGAATTTCTAGAAATTGATATAATGGTCTGATAGGATATTAATTTAGGTTCAATGTGACACAGTTTTGGTACGCATCTCAAGCTCACCACTGTAAAACCAGGGGACGTAGAAGTTACTTTCTTAGGGTGTATACCCTGATATGTTAAACTGGAATAATGACACATTATTTCTTAGTAATTGAATAAGCTGATGTCCCTCTGATTTATATATCTGGCCTATTAGTGAACCAAAGAAAGGTAGAGAAGTCAGAGATGCCCATTTTAATGAGCATGCAGTCTTCACCATTCTCGTGTAGGTACCCCTGGGCTACCTATAGTAATATAAGGATTATCCAGCTTCAGAATGTACAAAAGCCATTTGCAGGGTCTTTTTAAATACACTGAAAGAGTTAAAAAGTAAACTGACTTTCTAAATACAGATTGGCCCCAAAGCAGGTATATAGTATAGTTTATTTGCATTTTATTGTATTGTTCGTTACCTTTATATTTGTTTAACACTGTTTAATCTTGTAAGTTTTTGAAATGTTTTCCATCAATGTTTCAACATTCCTCAGACTTGTCCAGTATACTGTGACCCATAGTACAATACAAATCCTGGTCTTTTGTGATGAATTTTATTGAACTGTATACCTACTTTGGATCATCCTGTATAGTCTTTTAGATTAAGACAGGTTTTATGTTAAATATATTAAATAAAACATTTAACAAAGTAAATTTTATAACATTTAACTATACCTGAAGTGGGTTTTATCACTCTCCCCCTAAGATAATTCGCCAGTATATCAGTATAATTCAAAAGAAAGCATTCCTGTTAAAATTACGCTGTATCTCTAAATATAGAACTGCATAAAAGTTAGGTTTCAAAAACATTCACTTTTATGGGTATGATAATAGTGACTTGACTGCACTTAGCAAAGCAACAACTCTGTATTAATCGTATAAAAACAAGGCACTTCTAAATTTGCTTTACTCATTAATTTAAATTCACATTAAGCAATTTACATGTATGCCATTTTCACCCTTGCTATTTCCATGCTTTAATTAGCTTAACTGGAATCTCTAGATAGGTCACAGCTCTCAATTTTAATAAAAATAAAGTAAAATGGGCTTAATAAAAATTCATAAATTATCAACGTTCTTTGGAGTAATACATACATAATTTATTTCTTGTCTATACCCAGTACAGCTTTGTAATATTCAAGTAAACAGAGTTAATACTGTAACATGGAATATTTTTTTTAGTAAGATAATAGTGTTTCTTTAGGGAAAAAAAATCTGAAAATGCAAGGATTGGCTTGTACATGACATTCTGTTTTATTCAAATACTACTGAACTCGTGTGGCCTTCTTGACCACACCAATTACTTCTTCCTATGGCCATTTCTCTCTTCTCCATTCCCTACAGTATGTTTTATAGCATGCATCACCATCTGCCATGCTACGTTTTATGTATTTGTTTTTTGGTTATCCCCCTCCTCCTTAGGATCATTCTGACAAGGAAGGGGGAACCAAGCCTCATTCTTGTTCACTATTGTATCCCTAGAGCTAAGGAGAAGACCTGGCACAAATAGCATTCAAAAATAGGTATTGGAATAATAACCTATTAACACATCTCATTAAAAACTAAGGTCAAGTTACTAAAGTGGAAAAATGTACACAATACGAGCCTTTAAACTGTCTCCAACATACAGATACCATTATAAAAGGATTTCTACTTCTTCCAGTCATTGTTGAATCATTGCTCTTGCTTGCAAACATGGCCTGAAACAGCTGTTTAAAGGAAGACTTATACATATAGAGCAAAGGGACAGAAAATGTGTGCCATTCAGTTGTTTTATTTACCAATTACTAAAGACTTTTGAATACAGTTATAAAAAGCTCAACTTAACCAGCTTAAAGTATAATGATAATTGATTGGCTTACACAAATAAAAAACCAAAAGTTAAGTCAGGTAAGAACTGATCTTGCCAGAAAATGTTCCAGAAGTCACAGTTTCTTTCAAGTTTCCCTGTTTGCCTTTCAAAATGATTTCAGCAGTTGGTGGCTCAAAACTTCTGTGAGCCAAAACTTTCTTGCTCAGGTGCAGCAGGAGAAGAATATTTCACTTCTGAAAGTAAAGTTAGGAAAGTGAAAATTTTTCTTTCCCAGATTCCCACTAAACATCTCTAAAATTAGCCATACCTGGTTTGGGTTATATCACTGTCCCCAAGGCCATGTGTTTAATTGAGACCTTGGTATTGAATCTGAGATTGGAATGAATGTCACTGAAATAGCTTTGTTTCAAATAAGAGAGATTTCCCAAAGAGCTGTCCCCCAGGTATAGTTCACCAGGCAGATAGATGTGGGACGAATGCTGGCCGGCATGCCTAATGCAAAGGCTCAGTTCTCTTTGAGATACTGTCTTATGTGTTTTTATTTGTTGCCAATCAACAATCAAAATTGTAGCTGCTAATAATTTTGAGGGGATAGGAATAGGAAAGGTCAATCAGGAATCCTGAGGCATTCTTAATTATACTGGATGTCTCTTTCCTTTAAAAAAAAATGATGAGGAATGCTTAAGTTTATACACAGTAACAGGACAAAACAGTCAGTGATTAGAGAGTAAGACCTGTGAGAAAGAATTTGAAGAAATGTAATCTACATAAGACCAATATTATGGCTAATTCATTATTTTAAGTCATAGAAGTATAAGTTTGCCAGCCTGGCTGATTCTGATTCTTCTATCCCAGATTCTTTGATATCTGCAGGTTGAGTTCTAGTATAGTACACATATCAAGTGATGGAATTACAATAATAAAAAAAGTTCAATGTTTGTACCCTCAAACATCATTTTGTTTGCTAAGAACTTTCTGTCTATTAACTCATTTTATCATTGGGACAGCTTTAAGTCATGTTACATAAAAAAATGAGTTTGAAGGGATTTAATACTTGTACACATTCTGAGAGCTGGTGAATTTGCAGCAGCAGGATTTGCTACAAAATCTTTCTGGCTGCATTAAGTATGATGCCTCTTGTAAGTCTTGGAAGCTTCTATCTGCCTAGAATGCTTTTCAAACTTCTCAGCTCCCCTGTTGATTTATTCACAATCATCTTAGTCCATTGAACTTCTGTTGACCACCTAATAAACGTGTATAGAGTGGTTACAATGGGCACCTATTGTGTGGGATTTCGAGTATCTAAGAAGGATAGGAAGAGGCCCCTGCACTTAGGGAACCCACAGTTTGTTGTGCAAGACAATAAAATAGAAACACTGTTATATAAATACTGTATGAGTGATTAAATTCTATTAATTGTAGACTAGACAATTATACGAATTATCCCACTGAGAACATCTGGAAAAGCTGAAAAAAGGTAACACTTGTACTTAAAGACATCAGCGTGCTAAATAGGTGAAGATGAAAAGGAAATTATCTCTGAGGAAAAGTAACATTACTTTTGATTTTATTTTGATGCATTTCCAAATACAAAACTGGCACTCAATAGTTAGGCAGACCTTGTAGAGCAAAATCTATCATTAAAAGTAACAATAAAAATGCAACTACATAGGATCCAGGTAAGTGGAGAACAGACATAGATGAATACCTTCAATTATCTGAAAGAAATCAGATTAGTATATTGAATGAAATGAAGGATTAATATTGACTATTTTATGAAAAGAATGGAAAATGTAAGGTAAACTGTATCTAAAAATACAACTCAAGCACTAAATGTACGAATTTAACAGTAGAGTTTCAGCAGCTGACGAGGATTTAGATGTCTGATGCGGATCAGGACAACATGAGGAGAATGAAGTGTAGATAAAGAGGTAGGCAGGGGCTAAAGTTATAGTTTTAGTACAAGTCCATTGTGCCCCCAAAAGAGCTACAGGAAATAGGCTTTCATATTTACACAGTAATTGTTTATGAAGCAAGAGATGTCTGTCTAAAGGGAGTGTTCAGTGAGTTGTGAAACCCCTCTCTAGGTGAGCGATGCAACTCCCACTCCCAGAAGTCTGGGGGCTGTTCTCTGCTGAGGTAATGGGAACCAAAGCTCCCAGAAGCCTGGTGAGTGGAGCACAGAAATAAAATAAGGGACCCAAAGGCAATTGAAGGAAATGTTAGCAAAGCTTGCTAAGTAGATGTCTTCTGGAAGAGGAAAAGAATGATAGAGTCATACAGACCGTCTAAAGAGAGAAAAGGACATTATCAGACCATTAGAACATAAAAGCAATGGAGGAAATGTGAAGAGGCTCACCAGCAGTCAGGAGAATGCTGTCCTTTTGATAGGTGACTGGGAAAGACTCTTGATATAGTTCCTGTAATTCTTGAGTGCCCAGGCATTTAGATATCAATGAAATCCATCAATGAAATTCAAGAACAATTTAGCTTCCATTATTTTTTTATTCTGTGTTTCCATTCTCTGTGCCTACAACTATTGAAGCATTGAGGATATGTAATTACATATACATGCAATCCCTGAAGTAATGAAAAAAATCAGTTAGCTGTACACAAAATGTAGGTCAGCACACAGAATGAATCAATCAAAAGTTATCTGTGTTAGAGCATATTTAATCATAGGAAATAGTTCTTGCCCTCAAGTGATTCAGATCATTGTAAGACAAGACAGACAATTTATATTACAATGAATAAATAAATAATAACATTTCAAAATACCAAACATTGCAGCTAAAAACATTCATAAATAAAACACGATCAACAGTGACTAAGAGAGAGTTTTCAATGGGGGCACAGCTTGACTTCTCCCTAATGAAACTCCCCTCCTGTAGCTATCTCCCACCTCGATCCTTACTCATGTTCTGAGCCTCAATCTGTATCCTGCCAGATGAGCTTTCCGGCGTGTTTACAATAAATTCCTGTCTTGGTGAAAGTTACCCAAATTATTTAAAAACAATTTTGATTAGGGGATACCAGGATAGCTCAGCAGGTTGAGCACGTGCCTTGCAACCACAAGGTGCGGGGATCGAATCCCCTGGGCTGTGCGAACCCATATGCTGAACTGCATGCAGCACAGCTGGTAACCACCAGGGACAGCAACAAAAGTTTTTACCTCCCACGTGGAGGCCTTCAGTTCAGTTCCTGTACTGCGTGGCCCCACATCCACCTGTGTGGAATAAAACTGTCACAACTAATGAGGTACAACTATGGAGACGGCTCTGGGCCCTCCATCTTCTCTCTTTCTCTCTCTCTCACCTTTTCTCGAACAATAAAATATATCTTAATTTTTTATTTTTTTCCTAAGAGGAAACCAAACTAAAAAGGAATACAATAAATAAATGATAATGTATAAATGATTACATATCTGAAACTGTAGTATTCTGTTTAAGCAATTGCAGAGCAAAATGCAATTTAGTATGTTTATGTCCTGTGACCTAGCCAGTTATCACCTACCAGGGCATTTATCTCTGAGAAAATTTCACAATTTCTGGAGATAAATCAGGAGGATAATCAATAATAAAATGTGTGAGTGCCTGCTTACAATATTATATAGCAAGTGGAAGCAATAATTTAGATGTATATACTCTTGGAATATCGTCGATACATATTTTAAAATAAAGTTTAAGCATTTTTTCATTGGTGCTGAGAATACTCATCGATGGTGCTTGAAGCTGCAGTGTTTATCTGGAGATAACTCACAGATTTTAGTCCTATACATGCCCCCTAAACTTCTGTCCTTTGAAATTTACTACATGGAAAAACATTAAATACTGATTATCATGTACATTTCTGTTACATTAGGATTAAAGGCAAGTTCTGTGTAGAAACAGACCCAAAAAACAGTTTTTATATTTTATTTTCACAGTGAAAACCGTGTTTATGTAAAATTAAATGAATGCAGGAGTAAGATGCAGTTTTTTCTTTAGTCTTAAAATGGAAAAAAGGGTTAAAAAAAGTGACGAAGAATGTACATAGTATGTCATTGAAGTAAGTTAAAAACACATGCACACAAACCACTCTTATTTTTAAACTGCATTTTCAAATATGTATCAAACATACTACAATTGGTATATAGCTACACCAACAGGTAATAGAGACAGTTGTCAGGAAAAAATGGGGGAGGGCAACAAATAATTTCTACATGAGAAGGTGCTTGATGGCACTCATGACTTAAAAACAAAACCCAAATAATGTTGGGCGCTGGGCAGAATATCCAAAGGAATTTCTGTAGGACAGATGAAGGAAGAGAGAAAGAAGGGAAAAACTAAAGGGATAGTGAAAGAGACAGAGACTGTAGAATTTTAGTTATAGCTATCTTCATTTTCTTATTATCTTTCCACTCTATTCTTAGAGCCATTTTGAGTCTACTGAAAGTCTTTTAGATCAAATGCAGGCAGGCAGGCAGGCAGGCATGCATGAGTGAATGAGTGAATGAATGAATAAAAAATTAAGTAAGATTACTAGTAGAAGCAAAACTGGTGCAGCTATCACTTGTAACCAGACCCTGAAATTTAGTTGAATTTGAAGTAATTTTTGCATTCATTGAATCAAAAATCTGTGCTTCCTCCAGATCATTGGTAATAAGTTATTCAGATATCCTTTCATTCTTTGGTTTCTTCAGGACATTTTTACTAACTTTCATCTAAGAAGAAGATTGTTTTTATTGCTAGCATAAGAAATCTAAAGAACAAAAAGAGCAAATGCTACTCAATAGTCCCTCCTTATCCATAGTTTTGTGTTTCTCAGTTTCAGTTACCCGCGGTCAACCTCAATCTGAAAATAATAAATGGAAATTTCCAAAAGTAAACAAATGATGCTTTAAATAGTGTGTCATTCTGAGTAGTGTGATGAAATCCACGTTATATTGGTCCATCCACCTGGGCCACGATTCATGGTGTATTCCAGCATCTCTGCCCCTTAGTCACTGGTAGCTATTTCAGTTTTCATCCCCTGGTTTTATCACAGTGATTATGTTCAAGTCTTCCTTATTTTATGAACTAATGGCTCCAAAATGCAGGAGTAGTGATGCTGGCAAATCGGATATGCCAAAGAGATACCACAAACAGCTTCCTATAAATGAAAAGGTGACAGTTCTGAATTTAAGAGGGCATTTTATCATTCCACATCATAACAGGAAGGGTAAGTAATGTACAATAACAAATTTCGAGAGGCCACATTTACCGTACGTAACTCTTATTATAGCAGATTGTTACAATTGTTCTATTTTATAGTTATTGTTAATCTCTTACTGTGTCTAATTTATAAATTAAACTTTATTATATATATTTATGACTAGGAAAAATCGCTGTATATATAGTAGGGTGGGACAAAATATCTCTTGTGGTCCACCTGTGGACCTCCAAGTAATTTTGTGGTGATCACCTGAATTAAGAAAAAAGTACTGTAGTGGATGCTACGTTATGCCATTATTAACAAGATTACTAGTTCACCCCTTTCTCATAAAAATCATGCTGTAACTGGAAACATGTGTGGGTGCCGTTGGATTATGTGATTTGTGGCAGACTCCTTATTAGAAGACACTTTGTTACACGGTGTAATAAAATAGCTAGTGGACCGTGACACTCAGAGAAAATTAGAAGTAGCCCTTGCCCAAAAAGTCTGCTCAGGCCTGATATACATTCACGGTTCCGTATGGTCTACTGTTTCAGACATCAACTGCAGGTCCGTATATAAGGAGGGGAAGGAACTACTGTATGTCACATCAGGAAGATTTTTTAATTTGTGTCATGAAGTACATTACATACATATATTTATGTTTTGATAATAGCATTTTCCTTTCCAGTGTTTGACATGAGTTGCAAAAGAAAGAGATTGAATGCAGACCTTCTATTTATTCTTGAAGGCTTGTGTAGGTAACCAAATTTAAACAATTTAAGTGTGTTAGATGGATACTAGGAATTTCTTGATAGATGTTTTATGAGGCATCTTTTTTCTCTTTATTTTTCAATCTGTTTTATTTTCTTTTATGTTTGACATGAGATTAAAAATTCAAAAATTACTTTATTACTCTAGTTCTATAATCCTTTTAAGCTCCAAGAATAATTTATAAAATATTATTAGCATTTATATACTCGATTAAAGGATGTTTCTCAAAGCAGTTTAGAAATTAGATGCAACTAAACATGTCCTATAATACTTTTTTAGAAATATTGTTTCCCCCAAAAAACAACGCACAAAATTAAGCAATTCTTTTAAATTCAATAAGTTCATTACAAGATTTTCCTGAAATCAGTGTTTATAAATATTTTCATAGCATATGGGATAATTTTTCTAATTTTTTTTAAGGTTGTTAAATAGGTATTTCATACACTTTCACTCCCAGAAAATTTAGAAATAATTTGTTAAATTATATGAGAAACACTCTGGAAGTTTTAAAAATTTTAGTGAATTTTGATACTAATTTTAGCAACAAATGGTGTATTTAATGATATAGATATAGGTTTCTCCATTTCCTTATTTATGTTGTTCACCTAAATTTTATAATTTCTACTATTTGTTATTAATGTTACTGCTATGCATTTGGTAGACTGCATTGCTATTGTCATTAGGATTTTTTATTGCATTTTCAATTGTTTCAAGTGTCATTTTAAAGGTTATGTGCGTTATCTGCTCCTGAAAATCATGGAATAAATTTTTCTAAACTGCTCCTGGAATTCTTAAAGGGGGAAATTTTAGTATCTCTCTCTCATAGTTGGCTCCTCCTGTTTTCACATGCTTTTTATCAATTTTGATATACTTGATTCTTCTTGAAAATTATTTAGTCTCATAGGGAATTACGTATCTTTTCATTAGTATTTATAGACTTTTGTGTGTAGCATTTTCTTTGTCTTTAGGACTGGTCCACCCCAGAATAGACATGTTTACAGTTAGAAATGGACCATTTAGTATGTTCCATTTTTCATAGCTTAGAATTCTTTACTGGCCTTCAGTAGAAATGACAGAATTCTTTCCTAATGACCTGAGAACTTCATCTGTTGGCACTCATAGGAGCTGCTCCCTATGTGACCTGGCGGCGTCTGGCTGCTAACCCAGCTGGCACCCACACACTTGACTAATGCCACTTCCAGTGGCCTGGCAACCTCATTTTGCCTTTCCCTGCTGTCACTCTTGACAATTTGAGTTCCTTCCTGAGTTTACCAGGGGAAGAAACAGCACCAATTAATACAGTGAGAGCAATCTCAATATTTCATCACCTGTCAGTTGCTTGACTAAGTTGCTCAGACTGAAGATAGTGGCTTTTTCTGACTGCAAGTGTCTGGGCTTTGGTACCTGAGAAAGAAAGACAAAGGACAGAAATCCAGAATTCACCTGACTGTTACTCAGAATGGGAACGTGTAGTCATCTTTCCGAGGACACTTTCTGGGCTCATGAAGTGAGAATTTTGGATTCTCTTTGCTTAGCAGGAGCACAGAGACTGGGGACCACAGGTGACAGTGTAGCCAGTCTTGTACTTTGTGGTGTTCAGTTGCATTTGAATGATGCAGCAGGACTACTTGTAGAGAGTTGTCCTGGAAATTTGTGAGCAAAGATTTTCTCCTTGAATACTCAGGTTAACCAGCATTCTGGTCCTTTCTCTGTGCCCTTTGTAAAATAATAATAATAATAATAATAAATAATAATAATAGTAATAATAAAAAATAAATAAATAACCCCCTTGACATTAATCTCATTTAAGTTGGTAGAATATTATAACAAGCCTTGTAATGTAGAAAATTTGTTCTAGTTAGCTAAAAGGGGAAATTTGTCTTGCTGATTGTTTCATTAACTGCCTTATAATGAACTTTTTAAGCAACTTTGTTCTCATAGATTTCTATGAGGAATTAATCAGGTCATGTTATATCACTATAAACTGCGTTTCTATAACCTTGGAACTGGACAAGGATATTTTTATATCTGAAAACCAAATTTCATCTAGTCAAACCAGTTACTGTTACAGAGAAAAGGTTGAGCAGTTTAATACAGGTATCCCCTGCTTTTCAAAAGTTTGCTTTACACCACTTCACTTTCACAAAATAGGTACCTACATTAGTACCCGTTTACACTGAGAGAAAGAAATCCGAAGAGAATTTTTGATTGTACCAGAAAAAGGCCAAATGCAAATCCAGTGTTCAGCATTTATTTTTCATGGGGCCATTTTAGAGGCTGTGGACTGAGGAGTGAAACTACACTATATATATACTACTTGTAGTTCATATAGGCTTTGTAATTATCATATTACTTCTTCTTTGACTATATGTTAGCGTTATTTTAGGTTCCATGTGTTAGTTGGTAGGTTAATTTTGGGATCTGGGAATGCTAAGAAATTTTTGCCACATAAATAAATAGTAACTGGTCTTTGCTATACTCCATTTTAGCTTACAAAAGGTATGTTAAAGATAGTGAGGGAAACCTGTATTTATTTCCCCTCATGTCTAGAAAAACAGTCTGTGACTAGTCTAAACCTAGTTCAAAATAATAAGCATAGACCACAGAATGTTTTGGAGATTTAGAAGTTTGGGTTCTAATTCTAATTCTTTTGCTCAACATTTCCAACAATAGAAAATTCTTTTCACCAGTACTGATTGTACATTCTAGCAAGTGCTATTAGAAAGGTTTTGAGAGCCAAAACATCATATTTAAGTGTTTGTATCTTTTTATAATTGCATGCAACCAAAATAAAAACAATTTTAGAATTTACAGTCACACTAATAATATGTGAATATCTAATTTTCCTATTTTCATCAATATTGGATATTATCTTATTAAAATTGGTAGTTCACAAAATGAAAGGAAAAGTTGCTTTTTTTTACTCTAGTTTTTATTCATTTGCTATCATTGAGTTCATCAACTCATATGTGTTAACATTTATGTTTACAAGTCTTTTAATTACTTGAATTATTTCTATACTATATTGAATATTTTAGTATATAATATCCTATATTATATACTATATAATACCTTATATTTTATTATATACTATATAATATAATATATATTATAGTATCTCACATTCTATATACTGTATTATATTCTATTGAATATATTTTAATACACAGATTAGCAAATTAGCAGTCACATATGTACCTTCTTCATTCTAATTCACATCTATGGACATTTTCCAATATTTTTATCTAGATATAGTAGCAAATTTATTATGCCATTCCTGACTTTACCTTGCTTCATAGTTTAATTTTTCCATAGAACCACGTTGTTGATTTTCTTCACATTAATCTCCACTATGGGAAATGTATGGATGATAGCTCTTAATAGGTAGGGTGAAGAACTTGACCTTGAATTCCCCTTCCTGTTGACTGGCACTGTTTCCAGATTCTATTTTTGTATCTGTAACAGAAGGAAAGTTGATGTGCACAGTTCCCAGTCTAATTCCTAATTTCTGACAGTTCCTCATCTTCTGGCTCTTGCTCTACGTTAAGTGTTTTTTCAAACATTGTTTCCAGGTTTTCTGATATTGAGCCAACAAATGGAGCCAGTGTTGTACTCTGAGGATTACACTTGTCAGCCAACACGGCTACCATGCTGTGTTTTCTTTGCCCTTACTTACATCAGTTTACCTGTGGGAGGTACCACTCTCCTTGCAAGGCGCTTTGCCATCACCTGTTTTTTTCTCATGTCCTTCCAGTCATTAGCAGAGATTGGACGACTCGGGCTCAGAGAACGGATCTTGACACTGTTTTAGAGAGAGACTCTGCTTGTCAGAAGGTCTGCTGCTTGAAGTGAGTTGATCAGTGGTGATAAAGTCATGAAGCATTTTATCGCATTGAAGGTAGGCTTTTAAAAGATTAGAAGTTCAGTCTATGAGTTGAAGCCTGGCTCTGTATCTTTCCACTTTCCCCCTATTTAACTCTAACTATCTAGTATTAGTGTCAATTCCTACAAGATACCAATACTGGGTTATCTGTCAGACCTACCAGAGAAAGTTGCTAAAAATATTTCACTGCATCTCCATCAGGATTTAATGAGTAGTTGTGTGAGGCTCCCTGGGGACCTGCAAGCCAGCTGTCTTTTGAACCAGAAATCTCTGATCATAAAATTTCAAAAACAATGTATTTTACTAAAACTGACAGTAAACACTGACATAGGTAGTGCTGAAGCTGTTCTGTGAAGCTGAGATTCGTTTATAAATTAATTTGCTATGTCAGAATTTCTTTTCAGTTACAAAAGTCAAGAGATTGTATTGAAGTATGCTAATTTCTAGGATTCTTATTTTTTTAAAAAAAGCAATATGAAAGAATTCCTTAGTGAAAAGAGCAACTCACTAACAGCATATCTTTTAAAATATAAGTGGATATATTGGACCGTGAATATATTCTATAGATACTCTTTACATTTTTAAATAAAGTATTTTAAATAGAATGTCATACATTAATATCTGCACATTATCTTGTATGTTACCAAACTGTTCAATTCTGTTGGCTCAGTTTCACACCACAATCATTTACTTGTAAAAATATGTCTGTGTTTTAGAAACTCAGCAGAAGTCTTGGATTTGAAAATTTAGTCATGTTGTGCAAATCTGCCTTTCAAAAAAGAAAAAAAAAACTGTCAGCAAATTGCATTGTTTTGAGGACTAAAAGAACTTTGCTCTCTTCTTCCGAACTGAATGTGATTTTTTAATTATGAGGCTTTTTTTTTCCTTCATAAAAATACTATCAGTCTTTCTATCATGTGCAAAACATTTAGAATTTGCAACAGTGAGAGAATCGAGAGCACAACTCCAGTAGAAATCAAAGACTCATTTGATTTCTCATCTGCAGGGACAATGAATGGTGAACAACTGAGGATAATCCTGGCACTTCTTAGTCAAGTGGTTCTTCCACTTTTTTTTTTTTTTTTTTTACTTAAAATGTGATATGTTTATAACACATCCTTAATTATACACTGAAACAAACTGGTAGCAGAATATAAAATTAACATGTGGTAGAAGTTAATAGCTCTTACACTTTTACCGTTTTGTATGTACCAGAAACTTCACAGAGAACTTCCATAAATGGTCTCATATTTTCTTCTTCTTTTTTTTTTTAATTTTTTATTTTAATATATTTATTTTTGACAGAGAGAGAGAAAGAGAGAGAGATAGAGAGAGAGAGATACAGAGACAGAGAGAACTAAACTGGGTGAGCTCCCAGTTCAGCATATGGTTCTGCACGGGCCGGGGCCAGGATTTGATCCTCGGTCCCTGGCGCTGCAAAGTGAGCGCTTAACCCACTGAGCCATCCCAGCTTCCCCTCATATTTTCTTCTTAAACATCCAGCAAAGGAACAGACTGATAGCTCTGGTGTTTGTTTTTATAGGTTTTGTGTTATTTTGTTTTGGTTATGGTAGTTTAGAATCAGATAACTCTTGTGTGACTTGCCTGGAACAGAGAATAAACGTCAGGCTGTAGTTCAAATTTTTTCTCAAAAAACATTGCCTGTTTGAAGGCCTATGACCAAGTATCTTAAAAATGTATAGAAATACTATAAAATATATGAATTGCTGTTAAAAATAAGTCTCACTTATGGTTCTTCACCCTATATTAAGTATGCACAGAAAACAGTTTTATTCTTAAATATCACCCAAATTTTCGAACTTCGCTTTTCCTTGGATATGAGAATTAGATGCTTATTGATGCAATTTGATTACCTATCTTATAGAATAAATAAGTAGAACGTTTCTAGAGTTGTTGGTGAAATAAAATAATTGTGTCTATTTTGGATTAGTAATTATATAGGTTAACTCTGTTGATTTATAAACCTATAATACAATGTCTAAAAATGAACAAATTATGGATATCTCTTAGGGTTTGCAATCCAATGGTGGACGTTTAGAGTAGTCACTCCAAATCTTCCAAGTTGTCAGAAGTAGCCATCTTAAATATACTTGTGTTTAACTCCTTTGTCATTATGTGGTCTACAATGGAGTGATGCTGGTGGATTTTTAAAAATAGTTTTTACTCAAAATAGAAATCCTCATTTATGAGTTTTTTGTCCTCAGCACTAATTAAGTTTTCTTCAGTTTAACAACAATATGTAAAAATATATTCAAATAAGGAACATGATGAAATACTTTTTGTAATGGTAGCTCCTGTAGAAATTAACCCAGAAATCTCAGTATGTTAAAACATTAAATTTTATGACTACCATACATTATACAATGATCTTGTTTTCATCTTCTTCTCTTCCACTTAATTAAATTCACAATTGTTTCCTTCTTTTTATTTATAAGATATATTTTATAGCTTTGTACTTGCTAGCTTGGCACATTCTTCTCCATTAAATTTACTTTCAGTGTTCACTTCCACATTTTCTACTAGGTCAATACCTGGTAATTCACCAAAACAGTTTTCTGCCTCACACACACACACACACACACACACACACAAATTAGCTCCTTCCTATATTCTTCACAGTAATTATTTCAAATTTTTCAATTTTTATCAGATTTTCACCTTGTTTACCTACTACTCTGTAAGTCTCAGAACTAGCATTGGCTTAAAAGAAAATTTAGTTCTCATGACATAGATACGTCTTAAAAGTCACTTCCAATTTTTTTTTTTTTTTAAGAAACTGACCCTTTGTTCTTACTTTCTATTCTTAATCTCATTAAAAGGGTGCTTCTCTTCTGTAGAATTATAGTTTGGATTCCATTCTCTACACCTTTTGAATTACCTCAGTTGTTTGATTACAAATAATTTTATTGCTCCTTTCTTAATATCTTTACTCTCATGTGAGCATTCTTAACTTTCTTTAAAGTCAATAAATAAAAAGAAATGACAACATCAAAAAAGAAATATTCATAATTTATAAATTATATAGAACAGATCCTGAATATATTATTTTGATAGTCTAATTATATATTATAATAAATACATATCTTTAGGAATATGGTAATCTAATAGGTGCATCCAAAATATATACATATAAAATATATATCAGTTAACAATAATTTATTAGTTGTTAATTGATATATTTAATTAAATATTGTTTACTGGTTAACTACCATTAACACTTACTTTTGCCTTAACTATTGGATCAACACTCCTACCTTAAGAAAAGTAATATTAAACATATATTTACATAGACTTTATCCACTGCAATTCCCACTTTTGCTCCCACCTGCCATGAAAATTAGCTTTACTAATAATGCACAGAGATATTTAACTAAAGCCAGATTCCCAGGGATAATGTTTAATTTGGCAAGCTTTTTTGTTTGTTTGTTTGTTTTTGAAACCCTGTCTTTCACCCATTTCTCATGTTGTTAGTCTGCTGGATTCATTCTTTCTCATTATGCCATTTTTGGATCCTTTCCTATCCCAAAAAAAGAACATTAGGGAAGCAAGATCGTATAATGGACACCAAATAGTCATTGTTCTCAAAGCAAGTAGATTAATAAATATAATGCAATGTGCTTAGAAGAGCAATGATGAGACAAACATATATGTATTGGTAAGCATCTTATTCTTTCATTAAAAAACCTTAACAAACCTGTTGCTAAACCTTTATAATGATTAAAAAATGTAATGTTGTAAGGGTAGCCATTTTACGATAGTCTTTTGTTAAGTAACTTTATAGAAATATAATGTGAAATTTGACAACCCCTTATGCTCTGTTTAACCAAACCTTGTGAAAATGAAGACCATGGTGAAACAGTATGTCAATATTTAATGGGCACTTTTTATTTAATAGATATTGCGGTAGATATCAAAAACATATTAGTAAACTTAAGACTTTGAAAAGCAGTTTTAAATAAATGCCATTATTACATACATTTGATAAAACTAAAATCATGGATAAAGAATAGCTATGTTGTCTGTGGTCACACTACCAAGAAAGGGTAAAAGCGATTGAAATCTCACCCCATAGATCACACTCTTCACTGTACAAAAGGTGTTTGTCCTCTTTAACTTTCCTGTCTTTTGTTCTTTTACTCTGTGACCTGTAATGTTCCTCTCTTGAGATAAGCAATGCTTATGAAAATTGGCAATTAAGTTAGTTTTGAGTGCATTGAGGAATGTGAAGCTGCATTAATTTAAAAGGAGATAACAGGCTTATTAATGTCAGGATCTGGCTAATATAAGGCACATTTTACAAATTTTAAAGATACCTTCATGGTTTTTAAAGGTTTGACTTTTTATATTAAAACTATTTATTTCCATTCTATGGACTCCAAGTTTTCTCATTCTTTAACACCAAGTTTTCTGTTGCGTTATTGTATTAGTTCATCCCTTTCTGTTAGTTTTTTGTGTTTTGTTTTTTTTTATTGTTTTTGACAGAGAGAGAGAGAGAGAGAGAGAGAGAGAGAGAGATACAGAGACAGAGAGAGAACTGAACTGGGGAAACTCCCAGGTTCAGCACATGGGTCCGCACGGGCAGGGCCAGGATTCGATCCTCGGTCTCCGGCGCTGCAAAGTGAGCGCTTAACCCACTGAGCCATCCCGGCTTCCCCATTTCTGTTAGTTTTTGGCACATTATATAATTAAAATTCCCCAAGCTCACAATCACTTGTCACACAAAATATCTTAATTTGTTTTTTCCCATATACCCTTTGCATATCAAAATCCAATTCTCCCTCACTGCCATATTGCATATGACTCCTACATGGAATTACGTCCATCTGTTCATCTTACTTGTATCTTGTCTCTCAAACATAAGGTACTTAAATTAACCTCATTCTTATTAATATTGCTATCATTATTTGCTTTGATTATCCATATCTCAAATAAAAATGCTTAGCTCAAATTCAGATTCTCATATCTCAATTATACATCTCAAAATTTTATTGCTATTTAGTACAATCATGTTTATTTTTTAAGAAAATATCAGTGCAGTGTTTTATCATATGACCATACCACAAGTTACAGGATAATTCATATGCAAATATAGTATCTCCTGTATAAATCAGTGTAGTACCTGTGTTCAATAGATACATCCATTGATTGTTAATTAATACATTTAACTAATTAACTATATATATAATAACTATATATATATATATATGTACACATATATATATATGATGCACACATATCAAAACAATATTTTTATTCAGCATTTGTTCTATGTACTTTATAAATTAGGAATGTTTTGTTTTATTTTCATTTTATTCTTCACTTTTCACATCTGACTTGCTTCATGTGAGAAATTTACCTGACATTAATGTTGATTTGTTTTTCAAGGGTAAGAGAAACAGCTTTCATTATCTGCAATAATCATATAAATGCATTAAAAAACATATTGAAGAAATAAATATCTGAATTACAAGAAGCCAGTGAAGTTCTACTCTCGTTTTACCTCTGAAGCTCTTTTTAGTCACAGTCACAGGCTAACAGTAAAAATGACAGAAAGTGAAATGCTTTGTTTAGAAATCTGATGACATGTTTCCATCACTGAGATCATAGTAAAGAGGTTTTGGCCGTATGCCAGTGTCATGTGGGTACTTAGTGCCATTTTTATTTGGATCCTTGTGACCTATTCTTTACAGCTACCTCAGTGATAAATGGACATCTCATTTTAGTAACATAATATGGAAACAGGTGTCTGCAGTTTGACACATTGCTAATTAAATATTGATTTGTTAAATGAACTCTAAACCTTCAGTATTTTCTAATTCGAATAATAACTTTTTCTCATGCTGACAGTTATGTTTCTCTTCAGAACGTAAAAGACAAAGATGTAGTTAGACGTATATATTATTAACCATATTGTACTTCACAGTATAGCTAATAACTTAGAGATATTGTAACAGGTTCAAGCAAATTGCTTTTATTGCTTCTAATAAGGGTTTCATGTTTCTCTCATTCAGTTTGGTAATGGCAAAATGCAGCATTTAACAATAGTGGTATGTGGCCTTTGGATAATACATTTATTAAGGAGATTCTACTACATTCTTAGCAAGCAACCATCCAATTGCATTATTGTATGCCATATTAAAATGTAAGAGCCTTAAATGTTTAAAAACACAATTATTTTTCATATTAAATTATTGTCAATGAATTGCTATTAATTGGAAAGTCCCTCTTAAAAGACTATTGCATGTAAATAGTATTATCCATATAATGGAGTTGCTTTAACAATCTTGAATGTGGAAACTAATTAAACTTGGACAAACTCCATCATATAATAGAGAGCATTAAAAAGGCAGCAAAAAGACATCTTTGTAAGACTTTCTTTCTTTCTTTTTTTTTTTTTTAAAAGAAGACAGTTCCACGGCATAGAGTCTCTTGGACAGTGTTAAAATGGGACTTGACAATGAACTGTCCTTTGAAGAACAACAAGAAGCTTAGGAAGCAAATGCTGAAGTTGGAAAAAGGCATAAAGTGATGACTTTGCTTTAAAAGGTTTTCCAGCATTTATCACTTTTAATCCACATAAGAAGCACATTAGTTAATCTGTTCTTTCTTCTTCCACTCTCTTTTCTTCTTTACTTTCAAATCTCTTGCCATAACTTTTTTCTTGTTATTTCTTTACTTTGGTTGCAAATTTTTCTTAAATATAGAGTAAATACAGTCATATCTGTAGATGATATGGGATATAGAGAACAAAAATGCCCAGGCCATCACTTTAAAAAATAGAATGCACTAGTTATCTTTGAAATATCACTCAGAGCTCCCTTTCTGATAACTCTGCTTTCCAACAGTGGAAAATGGTATTCAGATTTTGTGTTTATAATCACATTGTTTTTCTTCGTTTTCTCTTATTCTTGTTGGTCCTCATAGTCCTATAATATGTATTTTTGAACTATATATAGTATATTATTATGTGATTTATTTTTCACACAGTGTTTTTATTGTAATTTAGTGAATTAAATAGAACTATTTATGTGTGTGTCTGTGTGTGCATGTGTATATGTGTTTACTTCAGCATAGGATTCCATTTTATGAACATAGCACAATTTATCCATTTTATGTTGAATAAATACAACTGTTGTTTTTTACAGTGGAATCTACAAAAAACAGGACCACAAAAATTATTATTTTACAATGACTTTTTGTGTTAAGACACTAGAGGTTTTGGAATGGGGGTGTTAAATGAAAATAAGTAAGTATTTCTGTGTCATAAATATTGAATGGCAAAAACCAAGCATAAGTAATTGGCTCACCCCTATATTAACAAAACACTGCAAGCTAAAAACATCTTCAGAATACTGTTGATTCAGGCAGTGAGCATCCTGAAGAATTTATAGGTAAGATAAGGAAAAGCCATAGTCAAATTGTTTTATGGATTGCTCACTCTTCACAGTTTTAGAAATTATGTGGCAGTTGGTATTTGTCATGGGATAAGATGAGGGACCTTCAAGACAAGAATTGAGGTTTTACCAAGTATTACTTTCTAGGATTAGCGAGAGGGGTTCAGAACAGGCTGGAACAATGTTTTACTAAGATCAATGAACAAAATTTAATCCATCATTCCTCTCATAGTTTTACCTCAATGTTTTGAAAAAAATCTCAAATTATTTCCAGAAGTGATTATGTCAATTAAATTCCAATTAAAATAACAACAACAAAAACAAACAAACAAACGAACAAAACCCATATGTGTTTCTATTTCTACACCCTACCAGCCAGCACTTGATACTGTTTTGGTGTTGTTTGCTAAACCACTGATGAGTGTGACCATTGATAAGATTGTTCATTTTCTCAAATATTTACAGCCATTTTTGTTTGTTCCTTTTTGAAGAGCCTGGTCTAATGATTTCTGATGTTGCTTTTACATTTCAATCATTATTTTTGTGAAAATGAACTTTTTATATTCTGATTTGTTGTCTACACCTTATATAGATATATAGATCTATCATCTATCTAGCATCTAGTCTATCATCTGTCTGTCTGTCTATCTATCTTATCTATCGATCTATCTATCTATCTATCTATCTATCTATCTATCTATCTATCTATCTATCTACTATGTAATGTTATTTCACATTTCCCTGGCCTGATTCTTATATTCCTTTATTATATCTCTATATGAACAAGAGTTACTTACTAAGTTTTGGACAAGTATATCAATGTATTGTTAATAAGTATTTTTATACCTTCTATAAGAAATATTTTTCTATCTTGATCCGTGGTGATAATATTTTATATTACCTTTTTAAATTTGACTGTACTTTCTGTATTCTTTCACATTTATGATTAAGTTATTTAAGATTAAAGTTTTGTGACTAAGGAAAGTAAGGGATCCTATTCCATGTTTTTTCCAAGTGGGTATAAGACAATGACATAAAACCATTCATTGAGAAACATTTCCTCTACTTTGCAATGCCAGTTTGCCTTAAAACAAGTATTCCATATGTGCTTAGTTCTTTTTCTATTCTATTTATGTCATTCATTTTTCTTCTGACTGTCCAAAAACTCTGAATTTCTAACCTTTGGCATCAAGTGAGGCCAGTTATTTCATCATGCATGCACTAAATTCATGGTTATCAATTCAGGTTGTTGGCCCCTCCCTAACCCTCAAGATACTTGACAACATCATGAGACATTCTAGATGGTCACAGTTGGGGAGGGGTGCTACTGGCATTTATGGATAAGAGGGCAGGAGTGCTGCATATTATTCCCACTGCACAGGAACACCACCTGTCTCCCAACAAGAATTATGTACTCTAAAATGTCACTATTCCAGAGATTGAGAAACCCCAAGTGAAACATTAGGATATCTTCATGAAAAGCGAATTGTGTGTTCCACATGTTGTGGTAGGATTTAGTGTAGATCTTTTTTTGTGTCTTTATTTTCTTTTTATTCTTAGTTGTCTTGCTTTCATTTGGTGCCTTTTATTAAATTTTCATTAATCTTTTCTCTCTTACAATTTAATCTTTATCACTGAGAATTTTATATCCTCTTCTTGAGAGCCTTGGGAGGAAAAAAGGAGTTTGAAATAGGAAGATTACACTGTTCTTCAATCTCTATTTTGAGTTTCATCAACTCTTCTTTCATTTGTTGCAAATTCTGTTTACTTTTGTTTTTGATTCAAGGTGATTTTTCCTATTCTTCCATATATATTTATATATTATTATATAAAAATATACTGAGTATGATTAATTGTTTGAATGTTGTCTTCAATGGTCTTTTCCTTATGGCAATTTTGTTTAGGGAATATGTTTTAGTCCTTGAAGTATTTCTCATTTTCTGATACTGAAAAATCACTCTTCATGGATTTATTTATTTTTCTATTCATCTTTGTCACTTTTGGGTAGTTTGGAAGTTTAAGTTAAATAGCATTTATTCTTGCCAGGTTAGCAAAGTTCAGATTCTTAGTGGGTATGACTTTTTTCACAGATAAAGAAAGAGATTGCAGGAATGTCCTGAATTATGGCCCTCTTTTGTTATGAGAGACCCTATGTTTTTCCTGCTCAATCTTGAATATTAATTATAAGTTCTATGTTATTGTTTTTAAAAATACATGTCATTTAACATGATATGAACAACCTTCCAAACTTATTTATCATTTGTTCATTTATTGGGACATTTTTATCTTATTTACCTCTCATTCTTTCTTGATATATTATTCGCAGTAAATATTATTCATATTTTTGTAAAAGTATGTATTCTTGTAAATATCGGAAAGTACTAATGTGTGCCTTACTCAGAATAATTCTCTTGAGTACTGTTCATAAATTACATATATGGGATTTTAGTATTTTAAGTAAACTTGCCATATATCAGAACTTTGAATTTTCTATATCTCTGGTAAGATTTATTCTATTCCTACGGGAAAATATTTGTGAGATTTTCTGAACAGCCTGGCCATTTGAGAAACATTTAATATGAAAATGATTTTGTCACTGTATCATTTGTTTCCTAAGTTATCACGTAGCAACACATGCAATTGTACCACTGTTTTTTAAAGTGCTCATAAACATTGCCCCAAAGTATTACTAATTAAAGCTTATTTAACATAATTTAGTGAGATTTCTAAATATGTCCAGCATTTTACAAGAAAATTACAACTCAAACACCCTTGTGGCATGCAGCCCTCCTACACAAGACTTTCTCATACAAGATACTTTATTCAAATTAAAAAACAAACAAATAAAAAACCCATGTAATCTCAGGCATAACAATGCACTCTTGATTAAAAGTGTGTGTTATTATGTATACATTTTTTGTTTGAATATGTTATTGTGCCCCTGATTATTAACTCAGATAATTGAAGTAAAGGGTGGAAAGGTATTATTTCTACCTGTGTATGGATAACTATGCTACATAATGATTTATAATTTGAAATTTTTAGTCTTTACCATATTTTCTTATAATTCTTGATCTTTCTTATGAAGTCTTTGTGCTAAAACAGTACCTTAGTTTTAACTTACCGCTTCAAGTTACCCCTAGTCTTCCCTCAATAACTCAGCTGAAAGTCATCTCTTTCATTATTGAATGCACATAACACAATATTTGTGTTTATTTCATGGCATTCAGCACTTAATTACTTAATTTGTATTTCAAAAGCACAGACAGAATGATACCACATTGTAGGATATTTTATACATAGGAATCAAAAAAAAAAGAGAAAGAAATTTTGACATACATACCTAATGACATTTGTTAAATACTCTGTTTTATAGTACATTATTTTATATGGTGGTAAGTGCCCCTTCCCTGGGCCTTTTGGATTATATAACACCGCCATTGATTTTTGTTAGTTAACTAATTGAGTTATACATTACTATGTAAGTTACTATTCTAATCTAATTCTTATATGTATGGCAGCACAATTAAATTGAGCAGAGAGTTATATCAGGAATATAAATATTATGTCTGTCTTAGATAAGAATCTTGTGTCCCAGGGGTTTTATTTTTCTAGAAAATCAGCCACTGAATTTTTATTTCCATTTTCTACTGACTAGTGACTGAATTTATGTTTGACCAAATAACTAAATTACCAAATGAACGTAGTTGTTTAAATTATTTCATTTTAGTTGATTAGTTTTTACTTTACTTTCATGACAGTATTTTATTTTATTTTAAGATTTATTTTGTTTTTGACAGAGACTGAGAGAGACAGAGACAGAGAGAGAGAAGGCTCAGAGCAGTTGCCATAGTTGTACATTATCAGTTTTCAACATGGTTTTATTCCACACAAGTGAGTAGGGGGCGCGCAGTGCAGGAACTAGGTTGGGGGCCTCTTGCATGGGAGGCACGCCCCCTCAAGCCAGGGCCCAAACCAAGGGGGTGAGAACCAAGCTAGGGGCCTCCTGCATGGGAAGCACACTCTAGTTCAGCACATGGGTCCACAAAGGCCGAGGCCAGGATTCGATCCTTAGTCCCTGGGGCTGTAAAGTGAGCCATCCCAGCTTTCACATGTGACAGTATTTTTTTTAAGATTTATTTTTATTGTTTTTGAAAGAGAGAGAGAGAGAGAGAGACAGAGACAGAGAGAAGGGGGAGGGCCCAGAGCAGTCTCCATAGTTGCACATCATTG